>RJWJ010021513.1:0-27799 GCA_004363605.1 Indri indri
TCTGTAATGCTTTAGATATTTAAATCATATTTATAATAACACATATTAATGTAACATCCCTCATAAAGTTCTCAAGGCATTTTATGGGGTATATAAACCATGGAAAAATACAAAATTTTAAAATGCAGATATACCTACCCTGGGGTCTTTGAGGCAACCTAATGAGGAATATATACAAAATCCCAGGCTGACAGTTTAACTATTTAAGTAGCATATAGAATAACTCAAACACATTTTAAGATATTGCTGGTTACGAACTCATTCTTTATCTAAATATTTGGCCAGGTTGTATAAGTGTTTATTTTCAGTTTTACTGTTATGGGTAGAAGAAAAAGGGATTAAAAATGTTTAGAACATTTTCAATCAAAGCTTTCAAATTCACATGCCTGAAAATCAATCACCGATTTGGGTTTATGTATTCTGTAACATTACATTATTAGAGTCATGGGCTTAATTTTAAGGCAAATGAAGGCATTTCTCTTGGCATGGCTTGCCTCCATTTAGTACAGTGTTGTACATCTATGCGTCTGATAGATAATTCAATAATTAGTTGTTAACTGATTAATCTATTTATCTTCAAGGAAATGAAGTAAAGAGTCTTGGGGTTTCATGAGAATATTCTACCCCTTTCATAATACAGGAAGTAAGCCATAGGAGGTCTAAATTGATCTAGTTGCTTCACTTGAATTTCTCTTTTTGTTTTTAATGCAATGTTGCATTTATGCAGCATTGCTGGGGGATTGCTCTCCAGTCCTGAATGTTCATTCAGCAAGGACATCACCATTTAGCGGTGAGTTTGCAATCAACGTAACTATATAAGTGGTAGTATTTAATGCACTGGGTTTTTTTTCCCCCCAGCATTTTCTTATTTGTAACATTCAAGGCAGAAATAATGAGTTAAAGCATATTCTATTTTTATTTATCTATAGTTATCCTGCTTTCATATGAATGAGACATATAATTCATTTTCTAAAGCTTAAAAGTTTCAGAAGTCACGGAGGAGAGAAATAAGAACAGAACATTCGACAATAGGCCAGTCAAATCATTAGTAGTAATACCACCAATTGCAACCTTTCACTTCCCCTTATTGCACTTGGTTTGTGTCTATTGTATACATACTTTATTCAGGGGCTAGGAACACGGAACACATCAAGTGTTCTGAAAAAGGAATAGAATAAATACAGGATAACCAACTCCCAAGTTGTTCAGTAGTTGTTCCAAGGTCAGAAACCTTTCTTGACAACATCATCTGCAAGACATTAGTACAACTTAGAATGTTTCACATGAAGGACACATTATAGTATGAATAAATGGTTTCCTTTTTGTTGGAAAAGAATGGAACCTGGTAGGAAACAGTTATTAGCATTGACATTCAATTGTTTAGATATAATGAAAAATTTCTTAGTGGTATCCCACAGGCTGTCTGGTTCTGTGTTCTTAATTTTTAAGAAAGCTGTTAAATCCAGAAGTCTGCTCACTAATTTCACCATACTCTGTTTAAGTTGCAGTACAAACTTCTTTTTATGAAAATAGGGCTTTCTGGAAATACAACTAAGCTTAGCTCAAACTGGAAAAGAAAGACTCTTTCCTTAGAATAGATGAGTAGATCCTTGTTTTAACCAGAACTGGCTAGGCCACTTTATCTCCAATTTTCTTCAGTTTAGAACTCAAGTCTTTGGTATCAAAGCATAAAATGACAGGAAAGATCACAAATGCTTCCGGGAGTCCTATAACTTAATAAACTCAGTTCACTCCAGATCATCATTTTATACAATTCCTGGGAATGACTACCTATTGTATTTACTGTGATTCATTCAACAACTATGCATTGAGGTCCTACTAGGTATGGGCTTCTGTGTTAGGTACTGGAAATTCAACAGTGAACAGAGAATCCCTGAATGAATAGGACTTCCAATCTAAGCACTTTCAATTTCCAGATGATTAGATGATTTGAGGGGAAAAAGATATATAGATAATATATATACAGACATAGATGTAGATTTCCAAAGTAGTTTTATGTCTGTTCGATTAATTGAATAATGTGAGCTGACATGTGCTTTTTTATTTTAAACAATTAGTCACTCTTCCTCCTGTGCTTATAATTGAGAACACTTCAAACAATGTTACCTGAATTAAAGGGAGTGACAGACATTTCATTAAGTACTCTTCCTGCATACGCATGCTAAGGGTGCTAGCCGGGCTCAAGTTCTACGGAAGTCGGCCTGATAGATTCCAGTAGCTCTGGCTTCTTCCCATTGCCAGTGTTGCTCTTACTCTTTTTAAAGTTCCCAGATAACCACCATGGACACACAATTATCCATCAGAAATCACTCAGAGAGACTTTCGATAATAGACCTGGTGCTCTGTTTGTGGACAGCTCTCCAGAGAAGCTACACATGATTAGAATGTTCATAGAATGACGGTTGATCAACAAATTAGTTCCAAATCTGTCTCCACATTGAAACTCTTTTTGAAAGGCCCTTGTTTGTATCTTTGGATCAACCTAGAGTCAGCCTCCTTCCTTTATCACATGACACTTTTTAAAATGTTTTAACTCAACTATAATATTCTTCTTAATCTTCTCTCCGTGAGACCAAATGAATTGAGCTTCAAGCAAACCTACATCATTTGGTGTGCTTCAGAGATTTCCCAACACTATGGTTACCCTTTTCTTTCTGATCCAATTTAGGTACTTCCACATTGCTCTACTCTGGAGGGATATTATTAATGAAACTTCTGAGGTAGAGAACCTGTCATATTGCCTTTGGTTTTGTCCAGTAACCTGGAATCTTTCCATAAATTTTCTGTAATAATTTGACTAATAACAACAAAAGGTTATATAAGAGTGGTTGAAAATGTGGGCTCTGGGATTAGACTTCCTGGATTCAAATCTGAACTCTGCTGATTACTAACTCTGTAACCTTGAACCAGTTGATTAACTTCTCTCGCTCTATTTCTAAATACGTAAAATGGGGGTGATAAGTACAAAACCTAGCTCATATGGTTGCTGTGAGAGAGGTTGCAATAACTGAGATAAGGTAATAAACACCTGAATAGGAACTGAAATACAGTAAACACTGTAAGAAATGTTAGCTATACAGTTTTATTAACACCAGGGATTTTCCAGAAATGGCAAATAATCGTATAACCTAATTCAGATAATCAAATTACTTTTCTTTTTGCTCTGGTTTTTTAAAATTAAAATATCTATTTTTTCAGACATGATGTCGAAAATGATGCAGTTCTGATGAGTCCTTTGTGAAATCAACTTGCGATTTACTTTAACACTTGGAAACTCTGCTGAACTTTGAACGCGATAGCTCATTCCAATGTTACAGCATAATTGTTTCAAATGACATTGTCCTAAGTGTATACAGGTTGGATTCATATATCTTATATACTTATTTTCACAAGACCAAAAGAGATTTAGAAACACAATTTCAATTTTTTCCCAAAATAGTCCCTGAGTTTAAATGAGAAAGATGGCAGTTATCCATATTTAGTAGGTAGGGAAACTGAGGAATTGAAGATTTAAGTGAATTGTGACCACTCTGCCACTTAAAAGTATAGTGACTATTATAAAAAAAAAAAATTCCTGTTTCCTGTAGAGTTTGAGTGCTGTTGCTCCTAAGACTATTTCAAATAAGAAATCATATATATCCCATAAATCCTAAAAGATTAGCTTATGGAGGAAATGAGCAAAACATCAGGTAAAGAAATAAAGTAATTGGCATTGGTTAAAGCTTAAAGGAAATAGGACACAGCCTGCCAAAAAACCAAAAAGAAATGACATAAAAAGTAGTTAAACAAGGGATATTAAAATATCAGCAGTAAGAGCGAACACAAAGTGAAAACTGAGTGTGAAATTTGTGTGACTTTGAAGAGGCCAAGATATTAAATTTGTTTGAAAAAAAAAAATCTCTTTAGTATAAAAGAAGAAATTTGGCTGCCAAGTCACAAAATCTTGCAAAAATATATTTCAACTAAAAGCCTGTTTGCAAAGTACACTTTTACTTGAATGTAGATCAGTATGTCCAGATGACAGGGATCTATGGGTATCAATGTAAATGGCAAGCGCATTTTCTAAGCTTCTTACAATTATGTTAGAAGTCTCATCCAGTCACAGAATGTTCTAGGAACTGTCTTCTTGGTCGATATTTCCCTTCTCAATCTCTCATAATAAGTATTTAGGTAGAAGTACCTATTTGGAGTTATCTACTGATGTGTCTGAATGAAAAAGCTGGAAGGTTTAAGTAACCCAGTGACCTTACTGTTTCAGATAGTTAGAAAGCTGCGACATTGCAATTCTGTTTATCCACAAAACGACTCGTGTTAGGAGAATTACACTTTGCTCATGTTAACATGCAACCTGACTATTTCTTTAGGTAACCTAATTTTTAGATTCAATCAAAAGAACTAATTATTATATATGTGGACACATACAACACATGCGCATTAAATCAGGTATTACTTAACACTGAGGTTCCTGGTGGACGTGTTATCTTGGATCAAGGTTGCAAATCCATAATATAAGAATCTGAAAACTTGGTTTACAACTTTGTTATGACCATTTGAATGAGTCACTTCATTTCCCTTAGTCTTTATTTCCTCATTTTTAAAATGTTCTATCAGTCAGGATAGGATAGGCTATGCTACAGTGACAAATAAGCACCAACACCTAATGATTCTTTAAGGTAGTTTCTCAAGGACCCAGGCTTATGGAAGCTGTATGTTTGAGCTTTCATGATTGCTGCAGGAGAAGAAAATTTGCACTGGCAACAAACTATTTCTGCCTGGAAGTGATACATGTCACTTCTGCTCAGATTTCATTAGTTAAAGCAAGTCACATGGCTACATCTAACTTCAAAGGGGTGGGGAAATGCAATTCTATCATATGCCTGAAAGGAGAAAAGCTAGATTATTTATAATTAGTTCTATTAGCTATAATAATCAGCTCTCTGGAATAAATGAAATTACTTATTTGAAAATGTTTGGAATATAATATACTTAATCAATGACTATGTTTTGTTTGTATTTTTAAAGAAAATGGAAACTGAATATCACAAGAATGTTATTACACAAAATAGAATGTCTGAATATGTCTAATCACATTTTAAGTTGAGATTTTGTTATAATTTCACATCACTCTTATGCACAAAGGCTGAGGGTTGTCTAAAACCACAAAAAGCTCTATTTTTTTTTTTTAAATTAAGGTACATTATTTAATCCAAAAAGTTTAAAATTATAAATTAAAAACATCAATGTTAAAGAAACAAGGTAGAAAAATTAGAAAGCTTTTTTCTCCAATTTACTTGTAGATGTGGACCTACCTTTTTACCTCCTCATGATGTAGGTTTGTATCTGTGAAGTAAATTAGAGAATGGGGGAAATTCAAGCAAAAACTTACTTTTGCTTTATTTTTCTGCAGACAGAATTACCAGGATAAACGACAGTAAAAATTAGTCAGAGGGCTATGTTTAAAAAGAAAATGAGCTGCTTTCCTTGGTTTGAAAGTCATCAAATCCCTCCTATTTCTGTCCCTTTAGTTTCCAGTGCAATGAAAGCTTCAAGCATGTAGAGAGAAAAACAACAGGGCATCTCACCCAAAGAGATCAACCTCCGCAGTAGGTAAAGGTTGCCAAAGTAGGCAACCTTCTACCTGGATCAATTTCCACAGCAGGTGGTGGAGCCAAAAAGCCATGGAGAAGTTAGTTTCCATCTAGTTATTCCTCTCCTGGCTCCATCCTTGGACAGCATGTCAGGACAAATTCTTTGTACATTAGGACCTGTACATGTTGCTAGCAAGTTATACTGTCTAGTGAAAAGCAGATCTGTCACTTACATGATGTGTGACTTGAGTAAATCACTAAATCTCTATTTTCTCATCTGTAAAATAGGTAAAATATTACTTGCCTACACGCCTTACATGATTTGGGTGAGAAACGAAGGAGATAATGTTTGCAAAAATAATTTGCAATGATAAAAATCAAGTAAAAAATTTAAAAAAACACAAATAGGATCATATTTTCTCTACCAATATGCCCTCAACCTTTGTTTATTTTTCTTTCTACACACATGAGATGATGTTGCCTTGTGTGGCACAATCTTAGTATGAGGTACAATACCCAGGGCAATAGATAGCTTAACTCCAGTCTTTTCTTCTCACTCAAGAAAGCCCAATATAATTCAAGTGAATAGGAGTGATATTGTTAGAGAATAAACTGGTTTCTGTAAATTCATTTTTAAAAGCACATAATTTGTAGATGGGTGGACTTTTATTTAGTGAAAAACATTTGTAGCTCATCTCACAATAGATTACAAGTCATCCATGGATCTGGACTCTGTGGTAGAAAACCACTTCGTGCTCACTTAAAGAAAGATGGCATTCTTACAGATCCGGGTCATGCACACTCTCTGTTTTGGCATAAAGAGGTGTTATGTGTAACATCCGTTATTGACTCCAGGGGAGAGCAGCAGCAGAGGCCGCCGTGTAATAGTGTAGGCAGCCTCCCAACAGGCAGCTGACACTGACTCCTAAGGTAGTCAGTGTTTGCCCAAGCATAAGAACCTGGCAGGGCTCATTGCAGGTAGAATAAATGATAGTGTGTTAGAGAAAGCAAGCATGGATAACAGGCTTGTGTATGTCAGATTGCAGGTACCATTGGAGCTCTCACAAAGGGCATCAGTCATAAGAAAGGGACAAATTACAGACATTCACCCATGACTTTCCACATCATTTCCTCAACATTTCTCCACCTCCCATCAAATCCAAAGAAAACGACTATTTTAGATCCTAACCTGAATGGAGTGTTTCCCCCTTGCATCTTGTTGTTGTACCTTTTTCCTGTCTAGTCATAATATGCACCAAAAACAACATGTGAGGACAACTTTTACTTAGGATATACCCCGTGGCTCGAGCACATGGTTCATTATAGAGCTGCTAGCAGTCAGAGGTTGGCAGTCTGACTTAATGGAATAACAGATAGAAAGCAAGAATAATAGCTCCCTTGTCTCTCAGTCTATTAATAGTGGAACCATTAATATTGCAAAATGACTAGTAATAAGAATATTTTAAGGGGAAAAAGCCTTTGCAATAAATGAACTTTTATAGCTAAAAGGCTTGTTAGAACGTAAGTCTAATGCTTAAGAAAATAGAGAACAGGTTTACCGGGTACACATATATTTATTATTCGTTATTATTGTTTGTTTACTATGTTATTCTTCCTTCCTAAAAAAAGATGTTTAGTCATTTCCCTCTTACCATCAATGTCCAAAAAATACATGGCAACTCATGACCTAGGAATATATTTATATAACATCACAAACATTTTCCATGGCAACAAGCCTTGTCAAGCTGTCAGATGCCATGAGCAGTTCCCAAACAAATATAATTCTAATATAGAAATGAATAAGATTGCTGCTGTTCTACCATGATATCTAATATTGAACCCACAAACATATAGGACTGCACGTCAAAAAAATAAATTAATTAAAGGGAGAAAATGATTTATCTCAAAGAAACATGCCAGATACATGCTGCCTCCTGAAGGAAAGACATGCTGTCATCATCTAAACTCCACTTACTTAGAGAGTAGTTTATTTTCAGAAGATTGTGACTATTGTCCTGAAATTCTGGACATTTTTCTCAAGCAACCATGTTTCTTGAACAGTTAAAATTCAATAAACGTTTTAGATATTCAACAGTCAAAGTAACACTGCTGCCATTGATATTCTCCTTATGAGAATTACAAACATTTAAAATTGAGGTGATAAGAAAGGCAAAGCTTTGGCTTGTTTATTTCACCTCTCCTACACTTCCTCATGGCCCAGAAAGCCACAGGGTAAAACGGATGTTTGATATAGAATTGCATTCTAGTTCTTTGGTAGCAAGATATAAATGGATCGATAATACATAGGTGAATGGATACATTAATGGATGGATGGATGGATGGATGGAAAGATCTATCTAATGGTTAAATAACAGATAGCTGTCATTAAATCCGGGTTATACCATATGTTTTAGTTAAAAAGTTAATTATTAGCAAATTGTACAATTGAACAAATGAATGACAGAGGAGTATAGTTATTCACTCTGCATTTTATATTAAGCTTTTGTGAAAGTTAAGAGTAAAATCTAATAGTACGAATTCCTTGTCCTAAAAGACTTTTGTTCTAGAGCTCAGAAGAGCTAGAGTTTTGTCTTTATTCTCCCATTGTTTTTAATTTCTATTGTGATGTAACAAATCATCAAAAAACTTAGTGGTTTAAAAAACTTTATATCTCTTATGGTTCTATGGGTTGGCAGGACTCAAAGAAGCCCAGTCTTCAGGGTAATCACCACATACTGCATACATCAAGTGGGTCACCTGGGGTTGGGGCACTGGGTCAGCTGGACTTCCCCTCTCCCCGTGATGTGTCAGCACATCTCCCTCTCCATGTGGCCTCTTCATGGGGACTCTCTTACAGCATAGCCAGACTTCTTAATGGGGTTAAGAAATTCCAAGGGCACAAAAGTAGAAGTTGCCAAGTCATCTTAAGGCGTAGGCCTAGAAGCAGCACCGTGGCACTCTCACCGAATGCCATTCATTATAATGAATCATAGATTCAAGAAGGGACCACACAAGAGTGTGAATACCAGTAAGCGTGGTTCATTGGAAGCCACCATTGTAATAGGCTACCTTACCACAAACAGTGCGACCTAAAGAATTGTTTCCTCAACTGTAAAACCTAAAAGTTGGACCACATGAAAGTCTACTTTAATAGTCCAAAGTTCCCTGAGCCCTTCAATACAGTATACTATTTCAGGAAAATAGACTCTAAAACCCACAAAGTCTTAGACTTATTTTCAAATCCACATTGAACATCCCTCATGTCTAACAGAATTGGCAGGCATCTCAAATGAACACATCATAATTGTGGCCTTCCTTTTATATCTGCTCTTATCCCTATAGTTCATTGATACGGTTTGGATATTTGGAGCCTCCAAATCTCATGTTGAAATCTGATCCCCAGTGTTGAATGTGGGGCCTTGTGCGAGGTGTGTGGGTCATGGGGGCAGATCCCTCCTGAATACCTTGGTGCCCTCCTCACAACAGTGACTGGGTTCTCTCTTTATTACTTCACGTGAGAGCTGGTTGTTTAAAAGCGCCTGGCACCACCTCCTCCCTCTCTTGCTCCCACTCTCACCATGTTACACACCTGCTCCTCCTCCTTCTTCCACCTTGATTGGAAGCTCCCTGAAACCCTCACCAGAAGCAAATGCTGGTGCCATGTTTCTCATACAGTCTGCAGAACTGTGAACCAAATAAGTCTCTTTTCTTTATAAATTACCCAGCCTCGGGTATTTTCTTTATAGCACTGCAAATGGACTGATACAATCATACTTCAATTGATGGCAACACATACTCCCAGTTATCCTTGTTATCCAAATCATTCTTGACTCCTCTTGTCAAAAACATCTACCAATCAGTAAATGATAACACTGAAAGTTATGAAGAAAATGTTATTATTATTCCCATTTTTTAAAAGAAGAAAATAAGACAGAGAAGTTATAAACTGCCTAATGTCACACAACTAATAAGTAGAAGAGTCATGTTCTGAATCATGATGCTGTGCTAGGAACAATGACCCCTGGCTCCCAAAAGCATGAGAAGATTTGAATTTAGACTTCATGTTTGCAAAGACTTGAAGGTTTTATGAAAGTATAATAGATACGTTTGATGGTTTATGAAATAGATCATTTGTAAATTTTTCAGTAGTAGTATAGCTATAAGGGTATGGCTTTGCAGAAGAATAGCTGATCATTAAAAAAATTTTTTGTAGCCATATCATTACACACACACACAAATGCATGTGTGCACATACACACTGAAAACCACATTTTTGTTTTTGGTTAACTTTTATGACATAAATTATATGGAAGGCTATAATATAAATTCTGTTTTATGGATGAGGAAGACTAAGATGTTCATGCTAAATGACTCAGCCCATGGGAGCTGGCACTAGAATCAAGTGTAGAAACTGCGAGAAATGAGTAGCTAATAATTAATTAGCTGAAGGAACTGGACATATGGCCTAGGTTAAAATTATTCAGAAGGCCGTGATTCTGAGGTCAGACTCTCAGTAACACAATTAATCTGTTACTTTGTATCTATTTTAGTTAAAACCATTGCAGAAAAATGAGGAATGTTAAGCAAGGATCATGTCCTACAAACTTTAACTAACGAAATAGTTTTGAAACTATTTTTAATACAGTGTTTGTGTTGTGGGTACAAGATAAAGTCCTGGAGACACTTGAAGTATATAGAAAGGCTTTTCTGGAAATAAGGGAAACTATTCTTGGAAATGTTTCTTCTCCTGAGAGTGAAATAAATCAACAAATTACTATTTAAAGCATGTGAATAATCCCCTTCCCCCAACTTTTTCAAATGCCTTGTTATGGCTTTGCGTATTTTTTCCACGATTTTTTGCTGCAAAAAGAAAAAATACTTCATTGGCAAGGATAAGGAAATTTTCTTTGGAGCCGCTAAACAGTTACAGTTTGGTTGGTCACACTCTCCCCCTTCCTGTCCTCTGCTGCTGTTTGACAGGAGCCTGGAGGGGACCATCCCTTGGAACAAGGAAGGAATTTCTTCCGTCTTTGATTTCTCCTAATGATACACATTAAAGACGACTGGGAAAGGACTTCATGAAGACCTAATAAACACTTACCTGAACATATCCCTGAATTCACGTGCATTCATGTCACTCAAAGATTGGTTAGTTTGCTTAAACATTCCTCAGATCTGTTCTCTTTCTGTGGTTCCCAGTTTCATCCCAGCTTAATATAAACTACCATTTGGTTTCTATTACCTCCTACTCCATCCTAGCCTTCTGGCAATTCATAAGTCTACTACATCTAAATTCATTCATTGATTGCTATTAAACTCCGCTATATTTATACATCAAAAATACATATTCATAACAACAAAAAAGGAGAGAGATGGAAATGTCCACTCCTCCCACTGTCCCAAATTAAGTATGGAACATTTTTTTCTCACAATATATTCATCTAAGGCCAAGTCATGAGAAGACAGCAGAAAAGGCTTATTAGGATGCTTTGGTATGAGACTCAGCATAAATTGTCCACTTCACTCTCCTATCCCAAGTGACCCAATCAGAACACTTTCCTCATGACATTTCTGGCCCCATCCCAGGGAAACCATACATTCTTGTGTATAATGCATAGTTCAGTTGTGTTTTAATCCAAGATAGATAAGCGGCTTGAGTTAACTTTTAGAAAAACAGAAACATTTTAGGAATATATTTCATCCAAATTCTGAGGCCCAAATAGGAGTTAATATATATATGGGTCATGGAATTTGGGGGCTGAAAATGACTTCAGAGAGTACTAAGTTAAAGTCCTAATGATTCATCCTCCTAAACATCCTTTAAAATCCATCCTGTGTTGTCTTTCATAACTGACTCTGCCATGGTATCACCTCCCACGTGGGCTCCTGATTCCTGTGCTGTGTCCCTGACTCCAGGCGTCACCCCCCCACGCAAACACACATACATACACAAGCCCCTCTGCCAGAGTCATCTTACTGAGATGGAAGACTGACCAACTTACCTCTGGCTTAGAAATCTCCAGTGATTTGCCATTCCCTGTTGGATAAAGCCTAAAGAAACAGCATGAGCTTTCCAGATTGTTCTGACATGCCTTACCAGGGTTATCTCTCTCCTTCCCTTCCATCACATGTTCAGACAAGCCAGATGTGTTTCACTGTTGCCCAAAAAGCATTACGCTCTTTCACAGCTCTCCACCTTCACACAGACGTAACCTCTGTCTATCTGCCCTTCCTCCTGCTTATTTGCAAAGACCCAAATCAAATGCTACCTTTCTATGGAGCCGTTCCCAGTGCTCGCAGGGAGAGTCAGCGTGCAGTGGCTCTATGCTTCACCACCGCTTTGCGTGTATACCCACTACAGCACACGCCACACCGTATTGGGACTAAGTTTACCTCTCCCCGCCAGGCATAGGGCATAGAGGTTGTATCTCGCACGTCCTTGATTAGTGCCTGCACAGAGTAGGCACTTCAGTTATTCATTCATCCATTCATTCATTTGTTGAATAAACACAGTGTTATTGCTGGTTTCATATCTAGAACATATTAGACATGAGCCCTGCTGTCATATAGATCATAATTAAGTTGGGGAGACAGACATCAGGCAAACACACATATGAATATACAATTACTGTCTGTGATATGTGCTTTTATAGAAAAGAACAGAACACAAGGAAGAGAATAAGGAATGGATGGAAGAGCTAATTTAGATGGGAGGGTGTGGGTGGCAGGGAAGACATCTCTGAGAAGGTGGCATTTAAGTTGGGATCTGAAGGACGAGGAGAGGGTAGCCAAGAAAAGAGTGAGAAAAAGCCTGTGTGAAGGTCTCAAAGCAGGAATGAGCTTGTGAAAGGAATTGAAAATAGGTCAGTGCAGCTAAAACCAATTGAGCAAGGGGCCTAAATTGTAGAGAAGCCTAAAGGACAGACAGGGCCAAGTGGCAAAGAGTTGGGATTTTACCAGAAGTGCACTGGGAAGCCGTCCAAGGGTTAATCAATGCTGAATCTAAGTACCAGGAACAGAAGGCACGTCACCTTCGGAGTAACAAAAGGCTTTGTCCCTCAGGGATCCTAGGTGAGAGATTAATTGAGCTAATGCTAGGACAGAGCCCCAGAGCAGGGAACAGTTTGTCACTCATCCCTATCCAGTAGAATTATTGACAGTCCCCCTCAGGGCAAGCTGACTTTATTTGTCACCAAGAGCTACAGTTTCAGCTATTTGAAAAGTTATGGATCACCCCCTAACGACTGAGTGAAACACGGAATGTGTCCTCAGAGGAGTAATACTCTGGTTAAGGACTAGGTCACAAACGTTGTCTAATAAGTACATAACGAGCAGCCCGGTAAATGTCCTCACTCAGATTCAAAAAAGTCACCTCAAACTCAACCTGCCTAAAACTGAACCCACCCTCCCCAGTTTCCTACCCTCCCATTGCCGCCGATGCCCGTGGCCCTGTCCCGGTGTTCCTTGTGTCAGTGCGTGGCACTCCCATGAATTCCAGGTGTCAGCACTGGCAGCTTCCTCTCCCTCACCACCCAGAATGAATCCATCATCGAGTCCTGCTTATTTGGCCTCCTAACGATCTCTCACGTCTGTCAGCATTCCTGCACTGCCACCACCATCACACAGGTCAAGCTGTTACCGTCGTTTGCCTGGACCCCTGCTATAGCCTCCTAACAGACATCCACCGTCAGCTCTTCAACCCTCATGTTTATGCTTTACCCCGCAGTCAGAGAGAGCTTCAAAAAATGCAATTCGGCACATCTCCACCCCTGCCAGTGTTTAAGGCATACTTGCAGAACAAAGCTTCTTACTGTGATTAGGGTGATGGGATACCCTGACCAGTCTAGGTTCTGACTGCTCTTGCTTGTGTACACCTCTCTAGCTTGCTCCTGTCATACACTTTCCCCTGCCCTCTGTGAGCCACCTCGTTCCACGAAGGCATTGCACTCTGTCTTTACACCGAACTTATACAAGATGTTCCATCTGTTTGGAAAAACTTACCCACTCTCTGCCTTGCATATACATTCTTCATAGGTCGGTTCAACCATTACTCTTCCTAAGGAAATCTTCCTTCACATCCATGTTTAGTGCAAATCCCCTGTGATACATTGTCAGAGAGCTATGTACCCATCTTGTGTAATCTTTACCGTAGTGGATGTTTTATGTTTGATTAAGGTTTATCTTTCTCACTATTTGGAAGTGCCAAAGAGCAAGAATGCTCTTTTCTGCCTTGATTCCTTATTATTAATACATCCTGATTACCTACCATGTAGCAGGTACTCAAAAATATCTCCCGAATGAAGGAATTAACTAACGCCTGGATGAACCAGAGTTCTCCTCTGCCCCACTCTCTCTTTCACCAACCTTTATGCTCGTTTCTACTCCAGAGTCTCTTGGACCTCCCAGTAAGCCTGGGAGGAATTAAAACTCCCTTCCCCCTCAATTTTCCTTTTAATTCATTAACAAATTTCTGCTGACTTCCTATACTAAGTATCAGGTAATTCTTCTGCCATTAATGAGTTCAGACAATCAACTTACCTTCTCTTGCAGCAACCGGCAGCCGGCCCTCCCCATGCCCACCCTGCCCCATTCTGACTGCTTCTCTAGATTCTCGATAATGTATCTGGGGATAAATTTCTAAGATGCAAAACTAACCAGCTCTGCAATTTTCACTCAGATTAATGTCCATGCTCACTCGAAGGCCTTCTCTGAGTTGGCCCTACATGTTCAACCCTGTCTCTCCCGCTCCCTCCTACCGTAGACCCCAACGTGCCTGCTCTCACTCACTGCAGGGCCTTCAAACACTTCCTTCCCTCTGCGGCTGCTCTCTTCCCTGACCCATAGCCTACCCATACCACAGGTCTCAATGTAGGAACCACCTCTGCCAGTCCTTCCCAATCCCCTAGATTTGGGGTAGGGGGACCCCAGAACACCTGTGAACTTTTTCAATCAAGCTCCTTTCACCCGATGTTGGAGTTGCTGTATAGTGGAGGTCCTAAAGTCACTCAGGCTTGGCTGGGTAAATAGAACGAAGTGATCGCTGGTGGCCTTGTAAGACACCTTTATGTATGAGTTGAGCATGAGTGATTTTCTACTAAAGAATGAAAAAATAAGAGAGCATGAATGCTTAAATAGGAGTAGAATATTAAAAGAAGGGGCTATTATAGCCTCCAGTTTCCTACAGGATTCATGCACAGATTTGGGGAACTGGAGGCATCATGACTTTTGTGGGCTCTAGGCATGCACTTTTGTTTACATAAGCCCCTTCATACACACACACACACACACGCGCACACGCACACACGCACACACACATACACAAATATATACTTGACTGTGTTCTGCATTGGAATAAACACAAATACATCAATATTATATAATAAAGCATTTTCTTTTACCTAAAAGTTCACTTTCTTCTTCTGAGTTTAAAAGAAATGAAAGATTTTCATGGGGCCCTAAAAGTATTTAGGTGCTGTGCCTCCTGGGTGAGTCAGCCCTGACTGAAGGTCATGCAATGCTGGTTTTGCAGCTGGGGTGCTTCGCAGCTCTCGAATACCCTGGGTGGAGTGGTGGTTAGAGAAGTGGTAGGACGTTAGCCAGAGGAAACAGATGCTCCAAATACGCTGCAGACACTAGAGATGCCAAAGGGAGCCTGGTAGGAGAACAGCAACCCAAGGGGCATGAATATGTCCTTGAAGGCATATAAGATGGTTTCTGATGAGCCCCATAGGAAAGGGTGACTCTGTGTGATCATCAAGTTCCCAACAGGAAACAGATGGCACAGTCAAATAGAAGAGTGCATGGAGGGTTTCTTCATAAAGGTAGTAGTTACAAAGGTGTGGGTGTAAGAGAAGCAGAAGGCAGAGGGTGTGGAAAATGTTGACTTATTCCATGTGGGTCAGCCTCCAGGGCAGGGATCAGGGTGGACAGGAATGGAGAAAGGGTCTGCAGGGACACTGGGAAATCTGAGCTTTAATGCTAATGTGATTGCTTTAGTACTCACAGGCTGATGCTGTCTGGGTCATTTAGGTTCAGCCCATTCATTGGTTATTAGACTGAAAGCTCAATGACGCTGTAGAGACTATGCCAGACAGTCCATAGTTGTATCCTTAGCACCGTTCGCAGTGTCTAGCACATAGTGATACTTAATACATATAAGTTTAATAAATTGAATGAATGAATTAACAAATGCATGGATTAAAAAAACACATTTCTGCAGTTTTCTTTACTAAAGTCAAGGGTGCTAAAGGATGACTAGAGAAGACAGGGACTCAAATGATCAGTACAAACCACAAAAAGAGCAAAATGCCCCCCAGACAAGGCAGCCATACCAGAGACAAGCTAGGGGAGGTCTGCGGATGGTGCCTCAGACTCAGGATTCTGTTACGGCTTGCCCATTGAATGGGTATGTTGAGAAAGAAAGTAGGAGGCATGTGAGCATTTCCGAAGTTGTCTTAGACTATGTGAAATGAAGTATGCCACAACTGATGCTTCCACGCGTGAATTGACTTCCTTGCATCAGCTACTTTACCTAAGGGCTGGATATGAACTCCCTTCCAGGAAATGTTGAAGCAGCACAGCCTGATGTGGGCTGCAGTGAGCTGCTGATGTTCCCCCAGATATCTGTTTGGGTAAATCCAGCTGAAATCTCTCAGGTATAGGTCAATGTGAGTCTTTGATACAGAACATATCTAAATGCTTTTCTAAATTTCTATTCTAACTGTCAGCAGTGTTTTTATCACTATTTCTAAACTTGTGTGTGTAGAACGCATCAAATAACCATCCCCTCGAAATCTCATGAGAGGATCCACTTCAGTAATAGACAGAATGAGCAGGGGAAGTTATTCACTAAGATAAATCAAGGCTTGTTCAAATAAGGAGCACCATTTTGATATTTTCACTCCTGATTAGTTAGAGGGTAAAAACTAATTAATCAATACTTGAATTGTGACAATTACTGTATTAATGTTAATAATTAATAACCCTATTGGTTTCTTTTTCCTAAGGCACTCTGGATGCATAATCTCATTTAATCCTATGAGCTGGATACAATGGTCACCCTCATTTTAGAGATAAGTAAACTGCCTTGGAAAGGTTGAGCCACAGAAAGTCACACAGCTAGGAAGAGGTAGAGACAAGCAGTGGATAGTGACAGAATGGAGCCTCTTCTCTACTACACCTCACATAGATAAGTAGTAAAACTCCAGTGAAGCCACAGACATTTCCTTTAAAGCTTAGCTGCTGAACCAGAGTGTTTTTCTATAGGCAAAGACAGGAGACAGTCTAAAGGAGAGTACTTTTTAAAAAATTGAGGGCAACTTTCTAGGAAGCTCTCAGCCATAAGCTCTGCCTTTCTCACATAAAGTGAGAAAGGTCTAACAGCAGGACTTCAACTTCATTCTCAAGGGGAATATACAGGTATCTGATAGGGAAATTTTTACAAAGGCCATTTTGTGACCATGTTTTCACATTGGAGAAAGTGGTTTCTCTGTAATCACCTGCCCCCATACTGCTTTTTTCAGGCTCAAATAAGACCACATGAAATTTGGAATAATGTTGAAGAAGTTTATATAGTACAAGGCAGAAGGTCTCTTCCCTTTGAAATTTTTTGTTGTATCTCTTCCTCTTTCTTTCGCTGCCTAAACAGGTCAAAGCTGAAGCCACTGGGTGTGTCAGAACAAGGCAGATGTTCTGGGGCCATCAGGGTGTAGGAGCCCCTGTATCCCAGAATGGAGTGTTGGAGCCCAAAGGAGGAGAAGGGGGCATCCTTGCGGAGAGGAGTGGCCTGGAATGGTATTTCAGAGACCAAGTGGGGCAAAGAGAGTGGCCACACACCCTGCCTGTCACAGGATGAGGAGGGCATGCATGCAGGGGTAGCACTAGAAGCGAAGAAGTGAGATTGGTCACACAAAGGGATTGAAAAGAAAAGTGAATATGTGGATGATAATGAGATCAGATTTTTCATGGTTACAAATATTGAAAGCAAGACATTAGAATAAAACCTGTGGTTAGGAATTAGAATTGGAAGTATCTATGTGAATGCATAGGACAGAAAGATGGAGAGAGAGAGAGGGAGGAGAGAGAGAGAAAGAGAAATGTATGTCTGTGTGTGTATGCATACCCACAAATAGATATACATACATATTTCTCTCACCTTATCCACTGACACCAAAAGGACCCGGGAACAGCACATCTCAATAGTAGTGAACACACTTATCTCCCAGATCTTGGCTTCTAAATAGCTTTCTCCACTAAGAGGATCAAGGATCTCTGGAAAAATCATTTAGTCCAGGTCTGTGGCAAAGGAAGGACAAGATAAGGAAGTACAAGATTAATCTGGAACATGAAGGAAATACTTAAAGAATGATAAAAACATGTCCAAGGATGTAAAGGGTAACTTGAAGGGGCTGCCATTCCTCAAATCTGGGCCAATTTGACATCAAAATAAATAATACTTGTAAGAAATTATAGCTCATTGAATAAAACTGGAAACCATGAGTCCAAGCGGTTATAAATGAATGAATTGAATGATACAAATGAATACATTTAAATGAGGAATGTGCTATTTACATAGCTTCAAAGTACCCATGAAAATACTTTTTAAGTAAAAAAGAAGAGTAACTTTAAAGTGGAGCAAGCTGGCAGGCACTACCTTAAACAAATGTCTAAATGAATATCATGAATAGTGAGCCCATCAACGTCATGCACCATTAGATAAGACGCAATAAAAACATAGCATCACTTTTGTGATTTTCTTGTCAAAGATGCATAATCCGTTTCTAATCACGAGGAAACATCAGATAAATCCAACTTGAGAGATATTCCACAAAATAACCAGCCTATCATCTTTGAAAGTATTAAGGCGATGAAAGTTAAAACTGAGAAATTATTTCAAAATGAAGGGGACTAAAGAGATATGACAAATAAATCCAGCTGAAGGTTCTGAATTGAATCCTTTTGTTACAAAGAACATTATTGGAACAATTGGCAAATTTTGAATGAGGTCTGAGGATTAAATGGCAGTAATTCATCAGTGTTAATTTCCTGATTTTGATGGTTGTATTGTGGTTATGTAAGAGGATGTCCTTATTTGTGGGAAATACATACTAATGTTTAGAGGGTAATGAAGCTTAGGTCAACAACTTACTCTTCAATGTTCCCAGGAAAAACAATGATCTTTTTGCTACATTTGCAACTGTTTGTAAGTTTTCTAGCCTTTCAAAATTTAACAAAATATTTTAAAATAAAGCTTTTATTATAAGCACCTCTTCAACGAGTATATCAGCTCTGACACAGGGTTGTCACCAACTTAGGGTGTGCATATTGTAAGACACAGAAGCAGATTAGTGCATAAGGCCAAACAAAGCAAAGAAAAGAAGAGAGCCTAAACTAGAATCCCAACAGACACTACATACATGCGGAATTAAAGATTTTCTGCTAATACACTAGCAGAAAGGGATTGATAGTTAATGGTATGTGTCCCATAAGCATATGATTTACTGTTCAAAATTTAATAGTAAAGGTTCAATTCACCTCAAATTATTCTTTTTATTGACTTTTTGAAGCCCTGTGTTTAGAAGATGTCAAATTGCAGGGGTTCAGTGGTTCTTGTTCTTCTGGTAAACAACAGGTAGCATGCCTCAACAGAATGATCACTGAGTAGGAAAGATTACTGAATTTTACAGAAGCTCCATCTGGCTTTATTCAAAAAGCCTGTATGGCAAACTCTATATAGGAGTTTAAGTGAAATACAATTCCATTAATTTTGGAGGAAAAGGCAACTCATTTCCAACTCAATCTACTTTTAATCAGTAAAACAAAAAAGCACAAGACACATACTCTTATACACACACACACACACACACACACACACACACAATGTGTGTGTGTATATATATATATATATATATTTTTTTTTTTTTAAGAAAAATAGAGTTGAGAGACTCTTGAGTTAACTAAACTGGTCAAATTTGTCAAGAAATGTAAATAGACAATTGCACAAATTTCTCAATCTCCAATCTGCAAATATTTACAAATTTAAAGTAACAATTTTATATACTTTTATTTCTAATGCAGAAAAGTTCAGATGTCTTAAAAATTTATTATTCTAAATTCTATATTTCTGAACCATTGTCCTTTGAAAATTGATTTGCCTTTATTTCTTTTGGATCTTTCAAATTCCTCCTCTATAAAAATAGGGTTTACTTGGTGTTTCTGTTTAAAATGATAAATATAATAAGAATTTTCAGAAATATGATCACTAAAAGTGTAGATACATGAAATCATTGACATCTATACCCATAGTTTAATTTAACCTTTTTTATACCATAGGAGAAAAAATCACAAAGTCTAATGTAATTTAATCTGCAGACTTAACGTAGACTAAAACGAAATACTTATTGTATTTTTTTACCTTTATATTCTTGATTAATAAGAATAAGCTCACATTTCCCTTTAAAATAAATTGCATTTTTAAGGGAGAATTATATGGTTTTTCCCCAAATGGAACTGAAATACAGAATACTAATTTCATCAAAGGTGCTAGCTAGTTGTAGTTTTCCCCCCATTTTTAACCTATAAGTGGCTTTCCTTGCATTAATCACATAGTTCCATGTATCTATATTTATAATTTTAACAGATACTTCATAAATATGGAATCAGGCTATTATCTTGATAATGTGCCACTTTTCTATAAATACAGAGATAGGGTAATTACCACTAGAACTATTTGATAAAATTCAAAAATAGATAAATAATGAATAAGTCTTCCATTCAGTCATTAAAATTCAGAAAACAAAACAAAATATATTTAGCCATTATCCTTTTGATGAATTTGGCTCTCTGCCTTCAAAGCACTACCAATTTCAGCTGGCATATAAGGAGCATTTTATGAATACTGCCCAGTGTGCGATGAACTGAACTGGAGACACTAGTCAATAACAGCCCATTAGCATTATCCAAATGAAGAAGCAAATTAAGCACGAAAAAAATATTTTAAACAATATAAAAATTGACATGTGAAATACAAAAATCAATGAAATTTTAAGTGAGGTTCAGCCTGTCCTGTAATCCGAATTATGCTTTGAAACTGGGAGACAAGATTATTCACAAATATATGTCAGTTGCTATCAATTCTGGTGTAAGTTTTGGAGGATGGGAACATGATTTTTTACATGTTTCCAACTTTTTCACTATAGTGTGACATGGCCACTAAAAAGGGCTGGTATATTCTCAGGTTGCATTAGCACTAGAGGGGCCAGTCTATGTGAATTAATCCCACTCTACATGATCCTCAAACTCATATAAGGAGCACTGTGTTCAACCATTCACTCTAGAAATATTAATTATTTTCTTATTATGCTATGTCGTTCATTTACCCAATATATTTCTCAACAAATATTTATTGGGTACCCACCTACTATGGACTAAGTAAGACCTGTGATAATTCCTGCAATAAAATAATGAATAAGACATTGTTTCAAGTTGCTCAAACAAATAGACAATTTAAAAACTATAATAAGGCTACGATGGTGTTAAGTACTTTGTGTTACAAGAGCATAGGGAAGAGCACCCAACTAGCTGTTGAGAGATCAGGGAGGGATTTCTAGTGAAGAAGCCACTTCCTCTAAGAAGCTTCTAGACTGCCTGGTGTATATCAGATTCTGGCATGCTTTATCTTTCCTTGAGGCCAGCTTTCACAGTTTGAAATTCCAGTTTGTCCGTTTGAAATGTTTCTCTGTTTAGTCTCCTCCGTCAGAGTTGAGGCTTCAAGAAAAGCAGGGTGACACCTATTTTATACACCATCGTCTCCCCATTTTACTTGGAACCCAGCATGCGTTTAATGGCTGACTGAGTGAAGGAGATGATGTTTTCGTTTAAACTTCAAGAACAAGTAGAAGTATGTCCAGTATAGAAGGAAAAGGATTCATTTTCAACAGGCAGTCCGAAGGCATAAAAGTGAGAAAAATCATAGCAGATTTACAAACTTAGGTGAATCTAGTGTAGCTAAAAATGGCAGATGGGGGAGGGGGAGGGATGGGAGAGACAGAAGTTGCATAAAGGAGGGAAGCGTTGCAAGAGTTGAGACTAAAGAAGGGAGTGGGGCTAGAGTCTAGCTCCAGGAGAGCCTTAAGAAATAACCAGAATAATCTGCATAAAGTGGTTGGCAAAATATCTGGCACATACTAAGCATTCAATATACGTGTTCTTTTAGCATCGTTAATTTTTTCTTTCACATAGCTAACATTTATTGATAGATTATAGGTTCAGGGCATTTTTCTAGATACTAGGGATTGGCATTTAACAAAATACAAAAGTCCCTTCCTTCATTGAGTTCGTGTTCTGGTCAATGAAGATGGGAGGAGAGCTAAGCCATAAATAAATAATTAAACCAGAAACTATCAGGTGGTGATGGTAAAAATAAAACTGGCTCACGTGGTATGATAACTGGAGAGCTCTATGAGATAGTCATGAAAGGACTCTCCAAGGTGACTTCTGAGTTGAGATTGAGTGAGAAGCGCAATGCAGCAATATGGAGACCACGGGATGAGCGCTCTGGGCAGAAGGAGCAACTGCTCCATTTTTTTTTTTGACATGAAACCAGCTTGGCACATTTCACTATAGTGAAGTTGAGCATTTTTTTCATATACCTGTTGGCCATTTGTTCATCTTCTTTTGAGAAATGTCTATATAGAAAGTAGAATGGTGGATACCAGGGGCTGGAGGGGTGGGGGTTGGGGAGATGTTGATCAAGGATACAAAATTCCATTAGACAGGAGGAATACATTCAAGAGATCTATTGTACAACATGGTGACTATAGTTAACAGACAATGTACTGTAGTTTATAAATCACTAAGAGACTAGATTTTGTGTTCTCACCACAAAAAATAAGTATGTGGGAAGATACATGTTAATTAACTCGGGCAATTCCACAATATATACATTTTTGAAAACATCATGTTGTACATGATAAATATATATATAATTTTTATTTGCCAATTTAAAAAAATAAAATTAAATAAGTAAATAAATAACAAACCAACCACCACAGCAAAAAATCCATAGTCATACCTTCTCACTCTGCTTGGTCAGAATCCTCCAGTGTCTTCCATCTCACTCGGAGTAACAGCCAAGGTCCCTACAACAGCCAGGGAGAACGTACACGAGCTGGCTCTCCTGATTTCTGTTATTATTCATCGCCTAATACTTTCCTTCCCACTCCGTCTACTCCAGTCCTCCCAGCCTTTCCGTGGTCCCTTTAACAAACTCAAAAACTAGATCCTCACCTCAGGGGCTTTGCATCGGCTGTTTTTCTGCCCAGGCTGTCCTCCCATCTTCCCCAAACCATTTTCATGGCTCAATTTCCCCCTCCAATCTGGTCTCTGTTAAAACATCACCTTTGTCAGTTATGCTAATACTCATAACTTGGATAAAATATACATACTGTGGTAGTCTGATAATGGTACCCCAAGATATGGTCACATCTTAATCCCTGGAACCTGTGCATGTGACCTTATTTAGGCAAAAGTGTCTCTATTGGTGTGATTAAGTTAAGGATCTTGATTTGAGGTCATCCTGGATTGTCCCAGTGGACATAAATGTTTTTATAAGGGAGAGGCGGAGGAAAGTTAGACACACACAGAGGGTAAGGTCATGTGAAGATGGAGCCAAAGATTGGAGTGACGTGGCCTCAAGCCAAGGAATGCCCGCAGCCACCAAAGGCTGGAACAGGCAAGGAACAGTTTCTCTCCCTACAGCTTCAGGTGTGAGTGTGGTCCTACTCAAACCTTGATTTCAGACTTCTGGCCTGCAGAAATGTAAGAGAATAAATTTCTGTTGTTTTAAGGTACCAAGTTTGTGTGATTTTTTAAAAGAAATAATAGGAATCTACTACACATATCAAATACCTGTCCTCTTTGCTTTGTTTCTATTCCATAGAATTTATTATCTGCCATAATATGCAACTGCTTGTTTGTTTGCGGTTTTAAATTATGTGCTGCTAGAATGTAAACATTCTAATGACAGGGACTTTTTGTGCAGTAGCCTACTCCAGAACAATGCACAGGACACAGTTTTTAACCATCAGTTGTGAGGGGGAGCGAATAGAGGAAAGAAGGAAGCAAAGGGGAGAGGGGGAAATAAGGGAGAAAGAAATGGGTCTTAAAATTTTCCAAGTGGAAAGGAGACAGTATTTCAGGACAAGGGGGAATTGTCCTGTTCTTAGTACAGTGGTTATAAGTGCAGAAAAATAAAGCACATTTGGAGAAAACCAGCAAAGTGAAGAGATTAGAACACAAAATGTGCGAAATATGGGTATCGGAACCAGACGTGTTTAATTTAGAAGAGATAATTCTTGGTCTTGGTGTGAGAAATAGATTATAAATAAACGAACCGATGGATAAAAGTGCATTCTATCATGGAAGTAGAAAATAGAACAGTGGTTACCATGGGGGTGGGAGATGGGGAAAAGGGAGACATTGGTTAAAGGGTACAAAGTTTCAGTTAGACAGGAAGAACAAGTTTTAGTGACCTATTGCACAGCGTGGTGACGATAGTTTATAACATATTGTATGTTTCAAAATTGTTAAAAGAGTATTATTTTAAATGTTCTCACCACGAAAAAATAAGTAGGCGAGGTGATGGATATGTTCATTTAATTTAATCATTCTGTGATGCATGTATATATATCAAAACACCACATCATACCCTATAAATATATACAATTATTATTTGCCATTTAAAAAAACTTTTTAAGTATGTTCTTAAAAAAAATCTAAAAGTTAATGCTACCTACACTGACATTAGAATTGACTACATCATGACATGTTCCATGACTGGAGAGACGTGCAGAACTAGGCTGGCTTAAGAATCATCAGGAACATTATAGGAAAAATTCCCACATTATGTAACAAGTTTGAAAGGTGTCTAAGATTTCTTCCATTTAAGTTGGAATTGAACGAATCATGCAAATAATGTGCCTGCTCTAATTTAATCAATTAGGACACCAATTCCGAGGTAGCATTAATAGTTTACAACAGTTTCTCATCGTCTTTTTGACTTCACTAAAACAGAGGAATAAACAAACTCCTATTGAAGTGATGCCACAGAGTGGTTTCCAACCTAAAGGTACACATCAAAATTTCCCAAGATATAAAGGATTACTAGGGAGGAAAAAAAAAAAAAGAAAAAAGAAAGAAAAAAATTTCCCAAGATATTAGTGGAGTCATGTATAGAGTATAGTTTGACAAAAGAAAAACTCGGATGGTTCTGATATGCTCATTGAGCTGGAGATGTTTCTACATTTATTCATTGGCCTACATCAAGGCTGTCTTTTTCTTGATCTAAAGATTATCCTTTTCTAATGAATCGAAGCTCTTGATATCTGCAGTGAGGATATCTTCAATCTTCTAAACTGTTCCTCATTTTTTCACTTTGGATAAGTTTAAAAAGGAACTAATAGCAATAATGTATAGAAGAGTTTTACTAATATCACTTTCTTTTTAGAAGTAAAACATTCGTCAAAAAAAAGCTTGATGTGATTTGAAAGATTTTAAAAGACTAACAATTATTTGAGAGGAATCAGGAAATTTAGTTTTTATTCATTTGCTTTTTTTTTGTTTTTTTTTAATTTCAGCATATTATGGGGGTACAGATGTTTAGGTTATGTATGTTGCCCTTGCCTCCCCACTCCCCCGCCAGTCCGAGTTTCAAGTGTGCCCATCCCTTGGATGGTGTGCATTGCATTTGCTTGTTTTTTAACAGCAGGTGAAAAGAAATGGCCAAAAGAAGGGGAAAAAAGAAAATAACATAGTAAAACTATTTTAAGAAAAGATAGAAAACTCAAACAGTTGTATATATGTTAAATCAAATACATCAAAAACAAAATATTTTCCCATTAAAAAAAACAGAAAAATAGCAAGCCCAGACTTTTTTGTAAGGATGAGTTCTACTGAACAAAGAACAAATGATTCCAATCTATACTATAAACTATACTAGAGTATAGAGAAAGAGCATAATACTCACCTCATTTGAGAAGCCCAGGATAACCTGAATAACGAGTTCTGACAAAGACGTCATGAGAAAGAAAAATTATTGGCTTAACATTAATGTATGTAATGACATACATTAATAATTACAGATTTTAAAAAGCAATAAAGAAAATATTAGCAAATCCAATTCAGTAATGTATAAAAAAGATAATATCTCATGACCAGCCATATCCTGAGAATGTAACATCAATTTAACATTAGAAATTCATCAGATTAAAGGAGAAAAGTCATATGATCATCTCAATAGATGCAAAAAAATTAGAAAAAAATCCACAATTTATTAAGTACTATTGTTATTATTCAAATCTTAGCAAAGTAGAGATAGAAAGGAATTCCTTATTCTCCTAAAAAAGATAACTACAAATAATATACCAATCCTCATATTTCATTGCGAAAGGGTGAAATCAGTTCTTTCAGACTTAGGGACAAGAGTTGTCGATTTCCTCAATTTTACTAACATTGAATTAGAGGACTAGGCAGTGAAGTAAGGCAAAAAACAATAAATAAAAGAAAAGTAGACATGAAAGAAAAAAGTAAAACTGTCCTTATATAGAGATGATATGATTTTGTGCATAGAAACCCAAAATAATGAAAAGATACACTATAAGAATTCATGAGAGCTTAGCAATATGGTGATATACAAAATTTTATACTTATTAGTATACATCAGCAACCATGAGAAAATGTGATCTTTAAAAATAGACACCATTTGGAGAGAACGTTAAAAAAAACATTTCTCAGAATCAGTCTAACAAAAGTTGTAGTTTTAAAACATGATCTCAAAATGCTTTGACAACTTTCCCATCACAAGGCAATATCTATGCCCTTCCCTTGAATCTGGGCTTTGAACCAACATAATCCAGTGGAATTCCAGACACAGGTCTCAAGGAAACTGGCACTTCCACTTTGTGTCTCTTGGAATGCCAGCTCTTAGAACTCAGTCCACCTCGCCATGAGGAAACCCCAACCAGCCTGTGCAGAGAGACCACATGGAGAGGCCCTGAGACTACATAAAATAAGAGTCCCAGCTACCTTCCAGCTGCAGACATCCCCTCCTCCCCACCATCCTCACCCTGTTCAGCTTTAGCCACTATTTCATTGCAACCACAGGCAAGATCCTGAGCCAGAACTGCCCAGATAAGCCCTTTGGTTCCCAGAACCCTGACCACAGAAGCGATAAGAATTGATAAGATGATTTTTGTTGTTTTTAAGTTTTGGGATAATCTGTTACATCAATGACAGATAACCAGAGTAACCTCTATGGAGAAATTTTAAATTTTGCCGAATAACATTTTAAAAGATGTATGTGAAGACACAGATTCAGTGCAATTCCATCAAAATCCCACTAATCTTTTTTGGTGGGCCTCCTTAAAAACAAGGTGGAGTCTTTTCATATATCAAGAATTATTTTGGGAGATTCTGGCAAGATGACCCACTAGAGACATTGCTGGTCAGACCACCTGGTGGGAAAGCAGGACATGGGATAGAGGAGAGGGGAGAAGACTCCCAGCTCAGGTGCGGATCACAGAGACATCAGAGACTGCTGGGGACCCCACAGAGAAAACTGCAAAGCCAAGAAGGAAGAAGATAAAAAGGAGAAGATATCAGTGAGGATCAAACCCAGAAAGGCTCAGAGCCCAGTGAAAGGTAAGGGTGGATTCCCCTCCCCCACAAGTGTCTTCGGTGAACAGCGGGACTCCAAGTTTACTGAAGGTTTTCTACCCTCCAACAGTTCAGGCATGGCAGCAAATATAGAATAGTGGGGTGAATTAGTGAGCCTCAGGAGTTTGGGCAGTCCATGAACCCCTCCCGCCACCGCGCCCGCTTGCCTCGTGCCACGTGAGGCCAGAGTGTGGTTTTCAGCCATCCGGACACTTCCTCTCCTGCACCTCCCCCCAGCCCCTGCAACCAAGAAAGCAGGTTGAGCTTAGGCTGACCGGGAGCTGCGGCCCCTCCTGCACCCATTACAACCACCAGCATAGGTTGAGCTGAGAAGTTCACAAATGGCCGCTTCTCTCCAGTAGGCATGCATCCCAGGCCGAAGTCTCCACAGAGAGTGAAACCCACACATCTTCCCCATGAGGAACTGTGGTGGAACAGGGGTGTACTGTTTGGGAACTTCCTGCCTGCCAGCATTTTGC
>RJWJ010021514.1:0-27769 GCA_004363605.1 Indri indri
TCATCTCCGCATTCCCCGGTAGAGGAAATCAAGCCAGAAAATGTGTTGGGTGGACGAGTGAATGAATAAAAGCATTGGAAGTGCTCAAGTACGAGGCTTAAATTTAAACCGCGATGTCATATAATGAAGCCATTTCTATGCTTAACTAGATCTTCTGCTCTAAATTTTAATTGAGTCAGCATAAAAATAATTTTGATAGCTAGCCAGGGTTGCACTGATGCTAAACATTATGTGTACTCACATTAAGAAAGGAAAAGGAAAAAGGAAAGGGGCTTTTGATTTTCTGCCTAATTCACAACAAACCATCTACGGTTGTAATTGTTCGTAATAACTTAATGGTATAATTACTCCTGTGTAGGTTGCCCAGAGCCGTGAAAACACAGAAGGCTCTCAAATCCATTGAACTAGATTTAAAAGGAAAGTTGGCTCTGCCTCTTGTCAGTCAAGTGGCTTGGTCACAATGCTTCACCTCTGACACTCACCAGCACCATCTTTAAAGGGGGACAGTAATATCTACCTTGCTGAGTTATGGCAGTAGAGACAGAACATACCCACTTCCAATTGCATTCTTCTGGCCAGAACTAGTCACTTGGTCCCAACCTAACTGCAAGAGAGGCTTGGAAACATGCAATAAATGTCTACTAGCTCTTTATGCACATTAGAAGCTCCGTATATGTTATTTTTCCCTCATACTGTGTCCCCCACCCCCACTCTGGGAATACAATCATAATTTAGGAATGTGTATTAGAAAACCATTGGTCTGGAAAGAAGGTTGCCCAAGTTTGAGAACTCATCTCCTCCCGCAATCCTTCCCTTTTTTTTTTTTTTCCTTTATTCCTTCACTCACTCGTTAATCAACAGATATTTATTAGGTTCTCACGGACCAAGCATCTGTACGTGTAGGTGAGGACAGCCTCTGCTTCGTGGCGCTGGCATTCCGGCAGGGAGGCTTGGATGGGCACAGAGTAACAGACAATAAATAAGTGAGAAAGCGACTGAATAAATAGAAAAATCCATATGGTGATAAGTGCTATGCTGAAGTGAAACTGGCTGATGTGACAGTAAGTACCTCAGGGAAAGGAGGACAGGCATTTGAGATGAGAGTGGCCAAGAAAGGCCTCTCGGAGGAGCTGTCATTCGAATAGAAACTCAAGTGACTGAAGAAGTCATTCACACACAGTCTTCTTCACTGCGTATTGAGGATGTGCTGTCAAAACCAAAAGAGAAAGGTGTCCCTTCTGTAATAGCGGAGTGAAGAACTCAGCAAATGCTATCCCTAAAAAACAACAAGAAAGCTCATCAAAAACCACCATTTCAGAACTCTGGAAATTGACCAAAAACAAACAACACACCAGGAGAATATTATGAATAATTTTATGCCAATAAATTACACAATTTTGATGAAATAGAAAAATCCCTAGAAAAACACAAATAATTAAAACTGACTCAAAAACAAAATAGAAAATAAACTTCAGTAAGCAAATAAATTGAATTACTAGCAATGGAAACTTTTCCCATGAAGAAAATCCTGGCCCAGATGACTTCTCTGGTGAATTCTAGCACACATGTAAAGAAGAAATAATACCAATCTTTCACAAACTCTTCCAGGAAATAGAAGAGGAAGAAACACTTCCCAGTTCATTCCGTGGGGTCAGTATTATCCTGATACCAAAGTCAGACAAAGGCATCACAAAAAAACCGCAGACCAATATCTCATGAGCATGGATGCAAAATTTCTCAACAAAATACTGAAAAATCAAATTCAGCAACATATAGAAAAGATCATATACCATGACCAAGTTGTATTCATCCTAGGAACCACAGGTTGTATTAACATTCAATAATAAATACAATGTACCATCTTATCAGAATGAACAAAATCAGAACAAAAGCTACATAGTCATCTCAATAGACATAGAAAAAGCATGTGAGAAAAATCAACACTTACTCTAACTAAGAATAAAGGAAATTCTTCAACTTGGCAAAAGGTATGCAGGGGCTCAGGGAAAAACTTCCCCTTTGCCCTCTGAATTTCACTGAAAAATCAACTCACAAAAGCAGATTAACTAGAGAAAAGGCAAACAAATTTATTAACATGTACATGGAGGAAAATCACCAAGTGATTACCCCAACACCCCCAGTGGGGTGCAGAAGCTTATATACCATCATGAAGTTACAGAAAAAAATTGAGTCTCAGATCATGGCCAAAATAGTTTGTGGTGGTAAATCTGGTTATAGTGGGACGGGGAGAAGAAGAGGCTTGGCTAGCAAAGGCGGTCTTGTTATACAGGTGAACTCACAGGTAGCAGCCCTCGGAGGGGATAGATGGTAAATGTTTCTTTCATATTTTTAAAGGTGTCAGACTCTCAGTTAATCTTTCCTAGATCCAGACAAGGGAAGATCTGGCTGCATCAATTCAGGTTTTCTGCTAATTTGCTCCACAAAAGACAGCTTTGCAGGGCTACTTACATTTGCTGGCTCTTTGACAGCCATCTCAAAGTTTGTCAAAGAAATACATTTTGGGGTAAAATATTTTTATTTCCTTCAGGCATTAACAAAAATTCTATAGCTGATATTGTGCTCAATATTTGCAAATCATGTATCTTATAAAGGACTTGAATGCAGAATATATAAAGAACCCTTACAATTCAATAATAAGAGGCTAAACAACTGAAAAGATGGAAAGCTTTCTCCATAATATAGGGACAAAATGAGGATATCCACTCTCCGCACCTCTATTCAACATTGAACCGATATTTCCAAGCAGCAAAATAAAACCAAAAAAAAAAAAAAAAGATGTTAAAGATATTCAGATTGGAAAGGAAAAAGTAAAAAACTGTCTCTATTCACAGATAATATCAACCTGGATGTAGAAAATTCTACAAGATTAACAAAATTTTTCTAGAACTAATAAACAAATTCAGCAAGTTTGCAGGTATAAGATCAATATTGAAAAGTCAATTTTCTGTTTTTATACTAGCATTGAATAATCTGAAAGTGAAATTAAGGAAACATTCAAAATAGCATCAAAAATAATAAAAGGTCTAAGAATAAATTCTATAAAAGTGCAATATTTGTACACTGAAACTACAAAAACATTACCGGAAAAAATTAAGAAATATCTAAATAAATGGAGAAACTGTCCTAGTTCACAGATTGAAAGATTCAATATTATCATAATGGCAGTTCTCCACAAATTCATCTTCAGATTAAATGTAATCCCTATCAAAATCCCAGCTGGCTTTTTTGTAGAAAATGACAGGCCAGTTTTGTACACACAAAGGATCCAGAATAGCCAAAACAATTTTAAAAAGCAAGAACAAAGTTGAAAGACTTAGGCTTTGTAATTTCAAAACTTACTGTATCTCTACAGTAATCAGAACTGTGGGCTACTGGTATAAAGATAGGAATACAGATCAATGGAGCAGAATTAAGAGTCTACAATAAACCTTTATGCTTGTAATGAAGTGATTTTTCAACACAGGTGCTGAGTTAATCCAATGGGGAAATGTTAGTCTTTTCAACAAACAGTGCTAATTGTATATCCATACGCAAAATGATGAATTTAGACCCTTAACTCACAAGAGACAAAGGCTTACTCAATATGGATTATTAACTGACTTAAATGTCAAAGGTAAAACTAGAAAACCTTTAGACTAAAACACAGGAGAAAATCTTAATGACCTTCGATATTAGGCAAGGAATTCTTATATACACCATAAAACAATTGAATACAGTGGACTTTAGAAAAATTAAAAACTTTTATGCTTTAGAAGACATTAGGACTATTAAGAATATGGAAAGATAAACCACACACTTGGAGAAAATATTTCCAAATCATATATCTGACAAAGGACTTGAATGCAGAATACATAAAGAACACTTACAATTCAATAATAAGAGGATAAACAACCGAATTTTTTAAATGAGCAAAAGATTTGAATAGATATTTCACAAAAGATATAAGAATGTCCAATAAGCACATGAAATGGTACTCAACATCATTAGTTATTAGGAAAATGGAAATTAAAATCACAGTAAGCTACCACTTCAGGTTCCCAAGAATGGATATACTATAATAACAATAATAATAATAATAACAACAATAACAAGAGTTAGCAAAGATGTGAAAAAACTGTAACCTTTATACATTGCTTGGTGGGGGGTGGTAAATTGTGCAATCACTTTAGAAAACAATTTGGCAATTTCCTAAAAAGTTAAACATGAATTTACTATATAACCCAGAAATTCCATTCCTGGTGTTTCTATCTAAGAGATATGAAAAACTTACATCTACATATAGATTTGTACATGAATATTAATAGCAACATTATTCATAATAGTCTAAAAGTAGAAACAACTCAAATGTTCAACTGGTAAATGAATAAACAAAATATGGTATATTCATACAATGGAATAGTATTCAGCAGTAAAAAATAATGAGTTACTCATACACAGTACACTATGGGTGAGTCTCCAAAACATCATGCTAAATAAAAGAAACTCCTCACAACAGACTACACATTGTATGATTCCATTTATATGAAATGTCTAGAAAAGGAAGATCTGCCTTGTGAGTCCAAAGGTACAAGGGGCCTTTTGGGGCTGATATAAATGTTCTAAAACTGGATTGTGGTGATATGATAGTTGCGCAATGCTGTAAATGTACTAAAAATAATAGAGATGTTACACTTATCATGGAAGTATTTTAAGGTACATAATGAGATCTCAATGAAGTTGCTAAAAAAGAGAGATTTAAACTATGTAAATGATATTTCAATGAAGTTGCTAAAAAACAAGAAATAGACCCAAATTTCTGATTCTCAAACCATGACTGGGTCTTAGGAGCAGTGGCAGCTGATAGCGGAAATGCCTGACAGGGGACCTCCCGTAATTACAGTTCCATGTTTACATTTCCTCCTGCCTCTTGTTCAACCCAAGCAGGGTTCTTCTGGGCAGGGACCAGCTGGGGGTTGAAAACGTGGACAAAGTTGTTTGGGAGTTTTATCAGAAGGACAGTGGGCAGCTATCTGAGACTTTAAGTTTGGGGTTAACAAGATTCACATTGGGTTTCTCAAAGACCCTCTGGTTTCTCAGTGGGGGTGAACAGAGGAGGGGGCCTCAAGGGTAGGAGACCAAGCGAGTCACTCAGGCAATGGCCAAGTTAGAAGAGCAGTGGGAGGCAGGAAACCCTGCCTGGGGCTCTCAGTCTGGCCCTGACACTCGCCAGCTGAAGTGAGCCTCCCTGGGTTCTCTCATCTGCAAGTGAGGAGGGGTGAAGTGTAGTGCCCAGCACCGCTGACAGTGCCTGGCAGGGCACGTGCTGTGCGCACCCCGTGCATGTTTAATCAGTGGGATTCCTCTGTTCCACACCTCCAGGAGCACACTTCCTGAGTCTCCCATCTCGTCCTCTCCCCTCCCATACGGCCGTTGTGAGGAGTGGATGCAGTTCATTTTGGTGGGAAGCAGTCAGGGACACCACACACACTCGCCGGAGTCCCCTGGGAGGGCCCCCGGAAGGGACACCGGAGGTCTGGGTGGCATTGGCCTCTCTCTAGTGCCTCAGGGTGGGGGCCCGAGGCTTGATGGCTTCTGTCCTACATTATCAAAGGGCCTGTCTCCATCCCCTGCTGAGAACAGGAGTTTGAGAGAAACTAGCAGTTACCACGGAAGCTGCCTGAGGTCCCTGGAATCTTACCTCTCCCTCTGTGCGCCATTCGGTCTCCCGTCTGACCCTCTCGTGACCACCTTTAAACATGTATGTGTGAGGCTGCCGCTTACTTGAAGGTCAGTTACGATGCAGCAGTGAGGAACAGGGGCGCCTATGTCCAGGGTGCCAGGAGCAGGAGGAAAGGGCCGGGTAGGGAGTGAGCAGCTTCTAATAGCAGCCGGAAAAGACAGCCCAGGAGTCCCATCCCTGGGGGTGGGGGCATAACGCCGCAGGGAGAAGGCCAGGACAGAAGCAGAGGCCCACCTTGGGAAGGGTAGGTAGAGGTTCTTGATTCAAATTTCACACCGTCACTTACCTCTGAGGGGAATGTGGATTACGACCCAAGTGAAATTCATTCATTCAGTGAATACTGATGTCCAGGCCCTGTGCTGGGCACTAGGCACATATTGGAGAGGGGAATATGAGTAACAGGGTCCCTGCTCTTACAGAACTTATGTTTCCATGTGGGGAGACAGATAAGAAAATTAGCAATTATATCATGGTGCAACCCTTGGGGAGCCCCAGGGGCTGAGGGGTCACCCGGGAGAAATAGGTGGTGTCCAGCTGAGACCGGAATAATGAGTGTGGGTTAGCAGGAAAACAGGGAAGAGAAGAGCCACGTCTGGGGCCAAGAGCTGACCCTCAGCAAGGGCCAAGCTAGTGAGAGCAAGGAAATCCCTGCAGGACTGATGTCTCAGGGAGAAATTAACAAATGAATGCACTCATGCACAAATTCATGAATAAATGCTGGCCCCTGAAATTGGTGGACACCAAGGAGTGTTTGGTATTGATGCAGAGGTGAGTTCCTGGAGCCAGGACAACCCCAGCTCTGACGGGGCAACCTTGAACAAAGCAGAGATGGCACACTGGGGAAGACAGTCCCACTTCAAAGGGGTTTTTCAAAGGAACCCCCGGTAGGGTCCTCAAAGCAAGGAGATCTTAGTATCTTCAAAATGGAATGTGACTCATGCAGAGTTTTAGAAATCGATCAACAAACGGTCTTATTTGCAGAGCCCTTTGTCGTTGAACAGTACATCCACATGTTATCTCCTACGCCCTTCCCACAGCCCAGGGAGGACAGTGGGCTGGTATGATCATTCTCGTAGCCAGTTTATGCATGGAAACTGAGGCCCATTCAGATGGTAAATGGCAGTGCCAGAACCAGGACTTCAAAATCTGGCTCCTGGGGTTGGGGCTTCTTTCCACCATTCTTTCGTTTGTTTACTCAACGCTCACTGAGGGCCTGCAACATACCAAGCTCCACTTGGGAGTCGTGCTTTGGCGATGGATGGGGGCAGAGGAGCTGCACATTTGAAACAAAAATATTTTCCTTTGTTTATGATTCACAAAGCTGCTCTGAGGGCCTGGGAGAGAGAAACTGAGGTGCAACCTCACACCCTGAGCCTGGAGAGGGGGTCTTCCTAAGAGCTTGTGTTCTGCCTCCTGGGGGACCATGCCCCAGACATCTCCTCACTGGGATTCTCAGAAGGAGGCTGGCACTTTCTGGACCAGGAGGCTCCTCTCCACACACAGCCGCTTACCTCCTAGCTGGCCAAAGACAAGCTGACCCAGGGGTGGAAAAAGCCAGAGTGCCCTTGTCGTGACGGTCTGCCAGGTGGCAGGGAGGCACATGTACACACTCTCCCTGATGATACTGACCTGCAGGATAGATGGCCACAGTGTCCCCACCACCCTGCCCTCCCAGAACCCGCTGGTTGGGATTCACGCTGCAAAAACCTTGCCAGGTAAATGGAGTCACCGTCTGAGTGTGAGGAGAATACAACACGCCGAGTGTGGGCAGCAGCCCCAGTCTACTTGTTTCTCCTGGAACCAGGCGTGAGCTGCCACAGAAGAGGAGGATTTGTTCTGCCTTAAGACAGCATTCAAGAAAGTAGGCATCAATTATTTAGAAAGAAAAATATGTCAGTCAAAACCAAGACACTTAAAATGCACGGCAGCAGGCCAAGGCCCCCAGGCTGATTCCAGACAGAGGTGCCTGAGGAGGACCCCTGTCTAGGGCCCTGTTCATTGTCATAAGCTCACTCTTGCCTTCCCTGTCTCCTCCAGCCCTGAGTTCTGCCTGCCCTGGGCCTTATATACCTCGTTCACTCTGAATGCCCGCTACTCTCTGCACCAACTCAGACACTGCGTCTTCCAAGCAAGCGCTGCTAGAGCCTCTCGGCTGGAAGTGATCACTTATTTCTTTCTCAAAAGTCCAACTGAGGTTGTTCCTATTCGAGCTTTGTCCTTGCACTGGAGACCTCTCATGCGTATTTGGATTTTTCCCTTCTAGCCTCAGGGACCAGCTGGCCAACTGGGGAAGTTTGAAGATGCAAGGCCCTGAGTGCTGGGGATGACAAGGGTGCTCTTACTGGCCAACCCTGGGTAAAACGGGCACCCGGGGGTTCTGGGCCACGTCTGCAGGAGGGAGGCCACGCCAACTCAGATGGACTCAGGTGGGCTTGGTGTGGCCGGTTAGTGTGGGCCTGGTAGTTAGGAACTTGGTGCTAAGCCCTCCTTCCCTAGAGCTGTGTGACCCATAGGTACATTGAGGGGTGCCTTAGGCACTGGCACATTGGGGGGACACACAAAAAGGAGAAAAGTTCAACTACAGGGAGATGTATCCAGAACTTCAGAATCACAGACCTTCGTGCCTGTGGTCAAGAAGGCCTCCCAGGTGAGGTATCCTGGCTGGATTTTAAACAAACTATTTTATTTCCAGCATCCACCTGAGTTTTGTGTTCATGTCTTGTACTATTTGTTTATATTTGGGACTGTGAAGGGTGTGGGGCTCCGCAGCATTTTTAACATTCGAGGTCCATAAAGTTCTTACTTCCCCCCCTGGCTGTACCTAGTATTACCTCTGTGGCACTGGCTGTGGTTGGGAACCTTCCCGAGCCTCGCCTTCTTATTTGTGAAATCAGAGTGGTGGTACGGCCTGGCAGGGATGCTTGGTGAAATGTGGCGAGCCTAGCTCAGCTCCCGGCACAGGCCTGGGGCAGGGCGAGCGCTCAGCTAACCCAGCTGTCCCGTGGCTGTCCTGGCACAGAAGCAAGCACAGAGAAGGGAAACAGACATGCCCTCTAGGACCCTGATCTAAGCCAGGGAGGGCGATGGAAACTTCCAGGTGATTATTTTTTATTTATTTCTACACACCCTTACTGAGCACCTAAAATGAGCCAGTCACAGCACTGGGGGTGCAGGGGAGGGACACCTAAGTTAGCTGGGGATGGCTGTCATCAGGAAGGCCTCAGAGATGAGGTGGCCAGGCTGGGTTTTAAAGGACTGGTAGCGAGTTTGCTGGAATCCATGTGCCCTGCAGAACCCCTCCCTGCCACTTTCTGCCCTGCCCTGTACCCTGAGCAGCGAGTGCTGTCATCAGGCTCCCTGCCTCTGGCTTCCTGTGGTTCAGCGGCTCAGCCAGGCAGGAGCTCAGGGGAGGGAGGGAGCATGCCTGGCATCCTCCTGCCCAGCGACCGCAGGCTGGCTATGCCCGTCACCAAGGGCAGGGGTCCTGTTAGGTGGCCCATCATCACAGCCTTTGGCTTCAGGTCTCTGAAATTGCTTCCTCAACCCCAACCCAGGCCAAGGGGTGGTATCTGGGTCCCTGGTTCCTGTCCCACCCCACGTGGTTTCTCTGCACTCAAACCTCACCCTCATGAATAGTCCATTTATGCACCCCTCCTGCTTCCTTCTGGGACTCTGACTGGTACCCGTGGGGATTACATGAAGAGGGAGGTAGAGAGAAACCGCATGTGAAAAGCTAATCCGGACTTGGGCCCAGAAAGGCCCTGTGCATGGGAGGCTGGTGGGGTTAGGCTGCTGAAGCAGGCAGGGACCTTATGACAGAAGGGCTTTTGTGCTAAACCCTCTCCTTTCAGAGCACCCACAGCATGCTATTCATCTGATGTGAAAATTTCAGAATTATTTTTTATAGCATCATCATTCATGGATTTTCTTACAGTGTTCTGGGCAAGCTTTGAAATGAAAGCAGTCTGGGAAGTAGTTACCAAGGCGAGTGAAGCCTTCCTGCACCCTCCTGGTTAGCTCGCCTCCCTCACAGAGCAGTTGAGACATTTTAGCCGACTATTTACTCTTCTCTTCTGGGATGGTGTGGACTCTGAAGACGGGGCTTGCCATCGCTTCTGGGTCACAGTGCACACCTCGAGTAGAGGTTCAGTCGCTGCTTTTAAATAAATGAACGAAGTTCTGGCTAGATAGTGGCTGCTCTGTTACCCAGCAACACGTAAGCACAATTGTTTAGATAAGGAAGAAAATTAACAAATTAATCAATTGGATTCCAGGCATTTCAATTGTTAAAGCTCACTACCTAATTGTCTCGTGTAAAATTCATCAGCAGCCATTATAAATCAACACGGAGGAAGTGAGAGGTATTTTCATGTCTGGAGTCTTTATGAACTCCATACTTGCCTTTCATAGCAGGCAGCAGGGGAGGCCAGCCATAGGGCTTTCCTGCCTCTAGCATCACAGAGTAACACGGGGGCGAGCATAAGCTGCGATTGTTTATCACGGAAGGTCTGTACGTGGATGGAGCCCTGCTTACACAACACATTTGCTGTCCTGTCTGCACAGAAACAGAATCCGGAATCTGATAGGCTGACATGTCTGACTTGCAGTGCCCAACATGTTTTTGTCTTTTATTAATAAATATGTTAACAAGTTGATTGGCTTTCCACATTTGAAATTCAGGAGATTTTACATAAAAGTTCATGAAAAATCTGAAGATCGGCCAACATGGGTCCTCAATTTCTACTTGGCCACATCAGCTGGAGCTAAATATTAGCTCACCCACTTCGGACCCAGCACTGGCACCCCTGTGGCCACAGCATGCCCGCCCCAGCTTGTCATCCTCACCCAGCCTGCTGCACTCGTTCATGTTACCAAGCCCTGTATTACCCGCCAGGAATTAAAGTCCCTGTTTGCAGAGTATGGAGGATCATGTCTCTGGACGGACACATATGGCCCCACCATGGGTAGCACTGTGCAAAGTAGACAGAAGGCTTCCTGCACGTTGTTTCTGAGAATCATTTTATATTATAGATGTGTACTGTGTATCAAATTGTAAAAGTACACATTTATTACCGGAATGAATTAGGATTACTTCCATGGGGTTGTGCGGTCATGTCTTCAGTCACAGAGTCCCAGCTTCAGAGTGGACTGACTTTCACAGGAACATACTCTGTTAGTCATGGGTTACAGGGGAGAGGACTTGTGAACAGTTTGTCTGAAGCGGCCTCTGGCTCTGTGTTAAAATGCACAGCCTGGGCCTTCCCCAGAGAGTCTGATTCAGTTGCTCTCCTCTGAGGCCTGGTATCAGTGTGCAAAAGCTCCCCTGGTGATTCTCAGGTGCAGCCAAGGTGGAGAGTCACTGGTCCCAAGGAAGTCAGTCTTCTTAAGGTCAATGATCATGGGGTTGAATTACAGTCCAGGGTGGGAAGCCCACCAGACCAAAGACACAAGGTTTGGTGTTCACCCAACGCAGTGTCTGGTATATGGTAGATGCTCAAAATATGTGTAGGAAAGGGAAGGAGGGAGAGAGAAGGGAAGGAAGAAAGGGAGCGGGGAGGTAGGAAAGAGGGAAGGAATTGTCAAGGGAAGCTTATGGCCTGGTTGACACTGACTTGGCAGTGCTAGAATACGGTTACCGTGTCGAGTTTGGAGGAGGAGGTAGGAGATCCCTGTACACCTCGGCTGGCCTGAGAGAACTTTATTTGCTCAGCATGCCCTCGTCCCCAGGCAGTCTAGATTTGAGCTTATGTGGGAAGTACACACAGCTGAAAAAAGGAGCCATTTGGGCCTGCAGAGGAACAAATACACATTTCAAGGGCGAGTTGTCTTCTGGGAGCTGAACAGCTCTCTCCGATACCCAGCTCCCAGCAGGGGCCATGCTGGACCTGTGAGCACACATTATTTCTTCCATCGGAACCCAGAGCACACGCACTCTGCCCCAGCGCACCACACACACTGCACCCACCTCCAGCAACTCGGCCTGCAGAGCACGGGGACTCCAGATGCCAAACACCCATCTGAAGCTCTGTGATTTCCACAAAGTTTGTGTCTCATAAAAATTTAAATGCCTGCGAAGTGAAAACAGCACCTTTTTGCTTCTCTCTCTAGCAAACACCTTCTGCAGGAATTTTCTCACTTCTCTGAGGTGACATATTTCACCAGCGATTCCCCTAGCACTGAAGCTGCTAAAGAATAAGGGAGCAGGTAAGGCGTGCCCTCCAGGAGGCCCGCAGGTACCTCTGGAGCAGGGATCCGAGAGCCCTTTGGAAAGTGAAGGGGTCCAGGGCCGCATTCGGGCTGGCCTTTGAAGAAGAGGGGTGGTGGCTATACCTGGAAGACATGGCCCTGGAAAGTTGTTATGAAAAAAATCTACAGAGGACTAAAGAGAGAACATGCTCAGGGGGAACACAGGCAGTTGTCATGTTCTAAGAAGCAGCTGTTTTGTTACGCAGCCCTAGGAAGCTAATGCACACCCCAGCCCTGGCTTTCATTGCAGGTGCCTAGTGGCTGCCTCTGGACACTTCCTGTAAATCAGCCCCTGAGGCCCTGCCCTCCAGTTGGCCACCTGTGCCTGGGCACATTGAGTCCCAGTCTACACTCAGACCAGAGCTTCAACATCCATCACCCCATGCAATCCTTCTTTACAGAAAGCCTGAGAGGGAAATTAGATCCTTACCTTCAACTGAGAGACTACAAGTCAGGGAGATTATAGGACTAGCCTAGGGCCACACATTCATTCATTTAGAGTACCTCCATCAGTCTGATTGTGGTGCAACAGCAGGCAGCACATGCTCAGAAAATAGGTGGTCAGGTAGCTCCACATTAAACTGTGTCGCTGGTGGTAAGTGGGCATGCTGTCTGAAACTAACCATAACCCTGGGGACACACCTACAATGTCCATCTCTCCCTTCCTGGGCAGAGCAGTTGTCATACATTGATGTTCCATGACGGGCCACGTGTGGCCAGAGAGACCTTGCCAGTAATTCCTGTGTGGCAGTGGGGTTTGTAATCAGAGACGTGGGTGGAGCAGGGCTAGCTGCGAGGAGGTCCTAGGATGACCGTGGAGAAGCCAGCACAGCAGGCAGAGATGAGAGACCCCAGAGCTGGGAGGGAGGAGCAGGAGCACAGTCTGCTGTGGCCCTGCCTGGAATCCCACACCTGAACACTCGAGCCTTTGTCCCTGGCCACAGTGCTCTTCACAGTTTCCAGAATGAGATCCGCATACCTCAGTCCCTTCCCTCCGGCATCCCTGACGTGGCCTCCCATCCCTGCTGGCCTCCTCTCCAGACACTTCTCTAAAGTCCTCCTTCTCTTTAATCTTTCTGGGCTGCCTGCAGTTCTCCCAAGCAGAGCAAGCTGTGTTTCCCGGCCTTTGCTCATGTCGTTTGTTTTGCTAGAGCACATTTTCCCACCTTCCCAGTCAGGTATTGCCTTTTCCGGGAGGCCAGCTCCGAATGCCTTCTACCTTGGCTGGGCAAGGTATCCCTCCTCTATTCCCAAAGTGCATGGCGGAACCGTCTTTCACAGTACAGCACCAGGAGAGTAATTACCTGTTTTGTTCTCTGCCTCTCCCACTCGATCTTCTTATGGCCAGGGCCTGCATCTTATTAATGCTTTTTCCTGAATCCCCTGTATCTAGCACAAGCAGCACTGAATGTTTCTGAGCAACCAAATGAGTGAATAAAGGGATGCCTCTTAGAATAGGTAACCCAGTGAACAGTCTGCAGCCATTTACATCTTCGTGTGATTCACCCTTTTTTCTTAATGATAAGTACAAACTTTGATATCTCTGTCTAAAGTGAACACTTAGAGGAAAAAAGAGTGAAGGCTGGGGAGACCCTAGTATGCACATTTTCCTGGCTTAATAACTTCAGGTGATTTAGTGTCACCAACTGTGATGCAAAAAAATTCCCCTGCATCCTTGAGATTGTGTTTCAGAGGCAACCAAAGGAGAGGTGAGTCTGAACACAAGCCTCAGAACACAGGGGCTCCATAAGCATGGAGATGGCCGTTTGGCTGTCTTCCCTAGGGATACCCCGTGCAGCTCTAGTCCTCTGCGATACTCTACTAAAGATGTTTCCAAGAATGTGTAGTCTTGGGAGCACTGGTTCCCTTGGAAATTCACAATACAAGTTAACATATTAGAGGCTCTGAAAAGTCTTGCAGTTAAGAAACCTCTTTTTAACTCAGCATTTTCCAAAGGTATGTAGCCATGAAAGAAACTGTGAGTATGCATAACAGCCACTAGAAACAGCAGGGCATGCTCTGGCAAATACTGTCACAGTACTATTTCACAATACTATTCTAACATTGGTAATAGGGGAGATAATCACATGAAACCGTGAAAACTGTCATTCCTCATTTTGGAGAGAAGCTGAGCTCAGCTACCAGGGAAAGATGACCTCTTCCCTCTACTCTGCCTTGAGTGACCACCAAGCATAAAAACATGCCCAGTGCTAACAACTACATTTTTCAAATAGAAAATGATCAGATTTCCACCTCACTGCCCTCCCACAAAAGGTCCATTCTGAGTGCTGCTCTGCTATGTGCTGTCTGTCACGTTTTGCAGGAAAATCAGAGGCCAAAAGCCCAGAACAAATCTCTCCATCCCCCCTTGGTCCAGGCAGTGGGGCTGCCTTCCAGAGTGTGCACAGCGTCTTTAGGAGAAAGAGCTCTCTAAGCGCAAATGGCACCGGCATTTAGTACTGTTGGCCTGAGAGGGAGACAGCTCTATTTTAGGGCAAGGGAACAATCATTCTGACCTACGTGACCTCACGTGAAGGACTCTGACAGTTGAAAAGTCAAGAAGGCATAACTGTCTCTTTGGAGAGCAAGGTGGAGTCTATCTTCCCAATCATCAGGAGGGAAAGAGGTCAGAGAAAAGAGGCTGGGGCTCCCTGCTACCACCAGAGTGCTAAAATGGGCTGTTTACACCTGCCAGAACTTTCTAGAGCCTCCCTGATAGACTGGACATCGCACGTGCTTTCAGCATTCTTCCCTTCCTGACTGCTCAGGCTCCAGATCTCTCACCAATCTCTCTGCAGCCTCCTGCTGCGGGCCCTTGTCACTGGGCCTAGACAGCTTCCATCACCTCCTGACAGTCTTCCTGCCCCAGCCTCTCCTCCCCAAGCTGCCCTGCAGAGAGGGCCTCCTACAGGACAGGGCCCTTCATGCACCAGACGCTGGCCATGGCTGCCCCTACCTTCAGGATATGCCACAAGCTCCTCCCACTGGCTTTCATACTGCAGCCCTTTATGATCTGGCCCTGATTTCCTGTTTAACTCTGTGCCTTAAATCCCATGACAGAAACTAACATGAGCAACCTGTCTGTTCTATGCCTGTGCTCAGGCCTTCTTCTCACCTCCTCCTCTTCTTTCTTGTCCTCCTCCTCTCAGTCTATCCAGATACAGCCATCCTTTATAACCCAACTCAAGTTCCGCCTCCTGCCTGGTGTGTCTTCACAAAGTAAATGCTGATAGAACCCACTGCTAAGCACACTTGTGGTGTGTAGTCTTCCTCTCATGTTTTGTTAGCTAGTTTGTATAGGCTTTTTTTGCCTTACTGGTCCTTTCTCTTGTATGTCTGTTTGCTATTTCATTAATTTCTACTATTTGGGTTTGCTGGATCATTAAAAACACTGATAAAACAGTTAAACCTCTGATAAGGATAATAAGTTTAAAAAATCTAATTCCTGTATAATTTATAACAGGGATGAAAAAAGAGGACATCAGATGTTGAATGATAATAAGATGGTATTACAAATAACTTCTGACAATAAATTGGAAAATTTAAATGACATGAACGAGTATCTAAAATAAAACTTATCAAATTGATGCAAGAAGAAAGAGAAAACCTAAATGATCCTATAGCTCTCAAAAAATGAAATCAGCAATTTTTCATGGGTAGATATGTATTCTTGCTGAGCATGCTGGGAGCTTCTTAATAACTTCCAGCTTACTTGTGCATCAGTAATATACATCTTAATTTTGCCTGATTGCTGTTGGTCATCAGACCCTTTTCAGCAGGCTGGGGAGGATTGGGAAAAGGAAGGTAGCTGCTCACAGACAACTCTTTTGCTCCAATTATTTCATCTGGCCCTACCAGCCCAGCTTAAAGCCTCTGTGCATTTTGCAGAATTTTAGCCTGATCAGTTCCTTACCCTTCCTCCTTCCTTTCTACTCCTAGAAGCCAGTTTGGCAGCTCTGAATCTTGATGCCTGGACTCTGTAGTGGACTGTATACATGGGCATTGCCCTTTGTTGTTCACAAAATGTAGCTGAGGTGGAGATTTAGTTGAGGAGACCAGGCGATATGGTTCTGTTTTCACTGAAGTGTGAGTCATGTTTTCACTCTGGTACATTAAAGAAGCTGGCATGGGGACGAGACACGCATCAAAGGAGAGAGTTCAGAGGGAAAGGACACTGTTCTACTCTCTGACCCCTGAGGATCCCCACTCAGAAGACTTTTTCTTGGGGACCCCTTGCCATGGGAAGACAGCTGTGGGAGGCCGGGGTACCAGGAGTGGCAGCCTTGGCTGGAAAGGCCATAACCATCTTTGTTCACTGGCACTCAGCCTTTGACATATTCCTCATAGGTAAATGAGCTCTGCCTTCTTTCATTTTTGTTTTATTGCCTGATTACCCTAGTTTTATAGTTTGTAGATTATATTCTTTCAGTATTCACTTTGCTTTTTTCTTATATTTTGATTTTTCTCAGCTGACTTACGCCTTAATGACTCTCTTTTATCTCACTTTTACTTTTATTCATGGCTTAAATTTTATCTAGTTCTCTCATCCCATTCAACTTTTATTTTGGGCCTTATTTTTATCTTGCTCATTTTTATTTTAGCCTTGTTATTTGCCTTTTATGTTGTTTTAAATGATTTTTGCCTTGATTCATCATTTTGTTGATAGCATGCTATTACTTTATTGTCTTTTATTCTCTTTAATTACAAAACAAAAAGTCTAAAGCAGAGTCATGAGGAAACCAGTTGTAAGCTGTCCAGTATCTTGGAAACATCTTGAGTGGCCAGAAACAGTAAGCAGCTAGCTACTCCAGAAAATGTCAAAAAAAAAAAAAAAAAAAAGAACTGCAATAAGGATTTTCAAGCCTCATTAGAAATACAAGATTATCATCAATTGCAATCTCCCTCTGCCTCTCACTCTGGGTTTCCTCTCCACCCCTTGGCTTCATGTGCTGTCTCCAAACAGTTGAGGTCTGCTTTCCCAAGCCAACCTAACCACTAAACTCAAGTCTGCATACCTTATAGTCCAGAACCCACTGCTAACTGACTCAGTCACTGTTAGCCAATTCCAAATACCAGGGAAAGAAGATCTGATAGGACAGCTCAGCTTGGCTCAGCTGTCAACTTCCAACCCTCATCCTGCCTCCACCAGCTGTAGCAGGTGGGATGGCAGCAAGGTTGCTCCTTCTAGGCTGCAGCAAGAAGATTCCTAACCCAGGGTAGTGATGGAGAGGGACGGAAGGGAGGCTGGATGCTGTCTTCTTTCCAGATGGTCCTGTGGCAGCATCACAACCTCCTCCCAAAGGTTCTCCTCTTTTCTGCATTGTCCCTCTATTTCTTCTCACTTTAAAAATATTTAGTTGAATAATTCAGTGGACAATTGGCCACATTTTCAAGTCCTCCTTCCAAGGGGTAAACCCTATATGGATTTTGCTTTGAAATGCTGGAATGAAATTCTTTTACACACTCACATTTTATAAAGTTCCTGTGAGGAGATGCATTCTAAAAAGCCAATGTCTTATCTGACTGTATAATCACATTTGGAAAGATTTGTCAACAGGAGAGCAGTGTCTAGGTTTAATTGAAATGAAATCCCATGTTATTTGTTACATTCTCATAAAACTCCTTGGAAAGAAGCATAATGAAAGGTCCATGAGCTGGTTGTGTTGTTCTTTTATCAACATGACTTGGTAAGGTCCATGTTCCTGCTGTCTGAAGTTAAGGAAAGGAACATCCTCTTGCTGTGTGAGTGTTCCCTTATTCCTTTCTCCTGGTAGCAGATCCATACAGGAATTGGCCAGAACTTAGAGTGTTTCCAATTAGTGTTTTATACACACACACACACACACACACACACACACACACACACACACGCAATCATGCACCTCTAATAATGTTTAGGTCAACAAGGGACCACATGTATGACAGTGGTCCCATAAGATTATATGGAGCTGAAAAATTCCTATCACCCAGTGCACCATAGCCGTCATAATGTCCTAGGCGATGCACTATTCACGTGTTGTGGTGATGTGGGCGTAAACGAACCTACTTCACCACCAGTCATAAAAGTATAGCACGTACAATTATGTATAGTACATAATACTTGATAATAATAAATGACTGTTACTGGTTTATGTATTTACCATGCTATACTTTTTATCATTATTTTAAAATGTACTTCTTCATTTATTAAAAAAAAGTTAACTGTAAAACAGCCTCGGGCAGGTCCTTCAGGAGATATTCAGAAGGAGGCGTTGTTCTCATAGGAGAGGACAGGTCCATGCGTGTTACTGCCCTTGAAGGCCTTCCAGTGGGACAAGATGTGGAGGTAGAAGATGGTGATATTGATGATTCTGACCTTGTGTAGGCCTAGGGTCATGTGTATGTTTATTTTTAACAAAAAAGTTTAAAAAGTAAAAAAAAAAAATTTAATTTTAAGTAGAAAAAAATCTTATAGAATAAGGATATAAAGAAATAAATATTTTTGTATAGCTGTACAATGTGTGTTTGTGTTTTAAGATAAGTGTTATTACAAGAGTCAAAAAGTTAAAAAGAATTAAAAAGTTCATAAATTAGAAAAGTTATAGTAATCTAAGGTTAATTTATTATTGAAGAAAGAAAAATAGTTTCAATAAATTTAATGTAGCCTAAGTGTACAGTGTTTATTCACAGTCATTCACCACTCACTGACTCACCCAGAGCAACTTCCAGTCCTGCAAGCTCCATTCATGGCAGTACCCTATACAGGTGTACCGTATTTTGTCTTTTACACCGTGTTTTTACCATGCCTTTTCTATGTTTAGATATATTTAGAAACACAAATACTTATCATTGTGTTATAATTGCTGCAGTATTGAGTATAATAGCATGTTATATGGGTTTGTAGCCTAGGAGCAATAGACTACACTGTATAGCCTAGGTGTATACTAGGCCATAGTATCTAGATTTGTGTTAAGTATACTTGATGATGTTTGCATAACAATAAAATTGTCTGTCAATGAATATCTCAGAATGTTCCCCTGTCAAGTGGCTCATATCTTTCTCTCTCTCTCTCTATATATATATATACACACACATACATATATATATATATACATGTGTGTGTATATATATATATATATATATACACACACATACACACACACACACACATACCCCAGATACTTCATTTGGTACCTACTCTGGATGACATATAGTAGATGCTCAGTAAATATTTGTTGAATGAACTGCAAAGCCATCTGGCCCTAACGGAGAAAGGGAGAACTTATGTCTGCACATATTAATTATATCCCAGGCACTTTACAAGCTTAGTCGTATGAGGCCAGAGACCACGATCTTCCTGAATGGAGCCCTCCCAAAGGCTAAGAGTGTTCTGCTGGCACTAGGAAAGGGGTAGCTCCAAACGCAGTTACCTTAATCTGTTTACCATTGGGGCTATGATACCTGTCTGCCAGGGACCTGAGGCCTAGGCTTCCTCCCTGGCACTGGGATCCTGCTGCCTGCCCATCTGACCCTGGCTGTGGGGGAAGCAGCAGGGAGGCGTGAGGATCCAATAAATACTGGCTCCCAGAAGGAGCATGAGCATGGGAATCAGAAAGACTAGGTCACTGACTGGCTGTGTGGCCTTGGGTGAGTCACATAACCCCTCTCAGCTCCAGTTTTTCCTCTAAAATTTGGTAAAAATAACAAACTCTCAGGAACATAACCAGAATTAAGCATGCTAATAGGTTTCAAATGCCACATCTACTGCCTGATGTATAGTACATGCCGAGTTACAGATGGCTTTACCCTTCCCTCTCCCCTTCCTCCCTCCCTCCAGCAATCAGTGCGACTTAAATCACAGCCTCAGCCTGCCTGCCACTTGCTGAGACGTGCTTGCGGTCTGAAGTCTGCAGCATTGTTGTCGACTGTCAGCATCAGCTTAGCAGCTGGGCTTCCCCTGTGATAGCGCATTCTGCTCCATTCTGATCTTGCTGTCTGGCAAGAAAGGTGCTAATTGAAAACCCCTAAACAGCTCCCGCATTCTGGGGAAATGAAGAAGTAAAGATGAGTCACTTTCTTCTTTAGCTGCTGCTGGATGCTTGCTGGCAGGAACCGAGACCATCCCAGTTAGCAGGCGGGAGCTTTTGTTTCTGTGATGACAATCTTGGGTGCCAGCCTGGCCAGAAAACAAGAACAGTGTCTCTGGACCGCACTGAGAGGAATGTGCTCCCAGAGTGGCATGGGGGACTGGTCCCAGGGGAGGTCACAGTCATTGCAGAGGTTGCAGAGAAGGGGATGAAGGAGACAACGGCTCACTGGCTGAGACTTTCTGTGGATCCTAGGAAAATTATTCAGCCAGGGTCCTCGGCCATCATAGTGCTGCCAGCCGCCACCCCGAGAGCGAGAGGCTGACATCAGGGTAGCGGAGCGCTGGTGATGCAATGTGTCATCCTACTGGAGAAGGGGAAATGGGAGACTGCATTTTAAAGTAAAACAGGAAAACCCAGCATCTACTTCAAAATGTTCATGCCTAGTGTATCTACTTTTAGAAATTCATCACCAGTTTCTCAATGATATTTTTAAAATATATGAAACTATTCATCCCAGTGCTATTTATGGTTGTACAAAACTGAAAACAACCTGCATTTTAACCGTTCGGATGCAGGTGAAGCATGTTTGCTATACCCACAGGACAGAATATTATGCAGCCATCAAAACAATGCTTGCAGGGAGTCTTTAATAAGCTCTATTATTAGAGCAGGAAGCTTTAATAATAAGGAAAATGCTCTTACGACATGAAATAAAGATAGAGGATGGACAATTGTACATAGACTGTGATCTCTACAGTTTAAAAAAGTTCACAGAAAGAAGATGGAAGTAAATATGCCTAAAAGTTACTGCCAATTGCCTCCCAAAGGTAGGATTACCATTCTTCTTTTGCCTTTTTATATTTCTAAATTTTATCTACTGAGCCTAAAGATAAAAATTGAAAATGAAAGAAAATAAAACCAAGAAATATCAGTATAGGCAATATTGAACCCAAAGAAATGGACTTTCTTGGTGGAATTTGAGGAGCCCTCAAGGGAAGATGTGTTGGAATGAAGCCATCTGTGCCTGTTATATGACCCCACCCCAGCAGTGGGCTATGGACCTGACTGTTGAGCCAGCTCTGACAACGCTGGGCTTTGGGAACAGCCAGAAATGCTTGTGAGGGGCAGCTGGAAGTGTGTACCAGTCCCAGAATCAGGAGACGCCATCAGAACCAGCCCCCATTGTGGGCCCTGGTGGGAGGAGAGGCAGGGCCTCCACTGTGGGGTGGCCCTGTTTCCTGAGAAAAGCAAATGATGCATCCATGTGTGGTCCAGGACTGTCCAGCCAGGTGCACATTGGAAAGCTTATCAGATCGGCCCCCTCAAGCAACAGCACATAACAATGAAATAATCAAGAGTTTATTTATAGCCCTTTTAGTGATGTATTTGAGAATTTATTTTTTTAATTCTGCAATTCCTCCAACTTTTGGAAACACTGACAAAGATTATTTCTATTTCCTCTTGAGGAAAGCTGGTCAGACCATGAAGCCCATTTAAGCACCTCAGCAAACGCTAGAAAGCCTTTCCACCTCCCCGACGAAGCACTCCATCCCTGTGCCCCACTGGCTGGCCTCTGTGGCCGCCTCTGGCGCATAATTCCGCATTCATTTAACAAGCATGCTCTGAGCGCCACCGTCTGCTGAAACCCATCTGTTCTCACAGAGACCACGGAATCAAGAGGGACACAGACATGAGACGGCCCGAGGCTGGGGCATGTGTTCTTCTAGGGTCTTCCCTTCTTCTTTCCCCCGCAGCTCCCGTAGGGGACCAAAGTGGAATTATTGACGGGCAACTGAGGAAAAGTGTGGCTGTGGGCCTTGCAGCTCAGAAAGCAGAGTGCATCTGCCTGAGGTTTGGTGTCTGTATCAGTTTCCGAGGGATGCCATAGCAAACTACCAAAAACTGGGTAGCTGGAAACAACAGGAAGAAATTGTCCCACAGTCCTGGAGGCTAGAAGTCTGAAATCAGGTGTCGGCAGGGTCGTGCTCTCTGGGATGGCCCTAGGGGAGGATTTTTCCTTGTCTGTGCTAACTCCTGGTAGTTGCCGGCCATCTTTGGCATTCCTTGGTTGGTGAGAGTATCACCCCAGCCGCATGGCTGTCATCTCCCCGAGTGTCTTTGCATCATCTTTCTTCTGTGCGAGTCTGTCTCTGTGTCCAAATTTCCCCTTTTTATAATGACACAAACCATATTAGATTAGAGCCCATCCTAATGACCTCATTTTAATTTGATTGCCCCTGTAAAGCCCCCATTTCCAAATAAGGTCACATTCTGAAGTTAGGACTTCAATACATCTTTTTTTGGGGGGGTGGGGGGACACAGTTCAATCCATCACAGTTTCTAAGGCTGTCTCCACCAACTGCATAGCCGTGGAAATCACATGACCTCTCTGAACCTCAGCCACCTCCTCTTCTGTGAATGGGGAGTAAAAAGAATACCGAACTTCTGTGGTCACCTTGAGGTCTAAATGAAGTCATGCGTGCAAAGCACATAACTTGATGCCTGATTCATCCTAAATATGACTCTTGTTCTCCCACTTGCTGGTCACACACTGTTATTCCATTTGGGTGAGATTGTCTGGCCTGAGCCAACCAGGGCTGACGCCATGGCCCTGACTCCACAGGGCAGAGGATCTGAGCATACCACGCTAGCAGGGACCTGCCAGGCTGATCAGCTAGCTGTTCCCAGCAAACCCGTACTGGCTGCTGATGTATCAAAGTTTGCAGAACCAAACGATTGGAGGTTGCCTTTTTAAATCAGCCTCCCAGAGGCCATCTTTGCCATGATATCTGCTGAATATTAGAAAGCAAGAGGTCTTCAGAGAATGAATTTTGGGTCAGACTAGAAAGCCTTGAATTGGAAAGCATATGTTCATATCTATCTCTCCAATACTTGTCATGCCGCCAACCCCTCCCTCACTATGTTCAGATTCTCTTTCTGTTCCAAAACAGGAGGATTATACCCTCCTGCCTCAGGGCCCTTGCTCTTGCTGTTTTTTCTACTTAAAATGCACTAAGTAGGTACTGTCTACCCTCCCAACTCCCCAATTTGTCTGACTAATTGCTTCTCATTTTTCACTTACCCAGTACCCCCTACTCTAGTTTATTTTCCCATTCATTCCTTTCCTAAAATTTCATGCAATTTGCAATCACATCTTCAGTCTTGTGCTTCCTAATTTGATACATACCTTTTCCATTAGGCCCGGTCCCAGACTATAGGTACGATGTCAGCTTTATTCTCCATGGGCCACCCCACGCCCAGCTCTGATCCTGCACACAGTGGGTGCTGGGACTGTTTTGTGGATATCTACTGGGTAGAAACAGCCACTATTCTGCAACAACATGTGGACCATGATGCTGAGGGAGGCTGATCATCCAGGGAAATGAAAGATTCACAGTCTCTACTTTCGATTGGTTTATATTTAAGTCAATGTGATTTGTCAAGGAAATCAGTTCATTTGCATGGAGGTTGACAGGCACTCCCGCAGCCAGTGCCACCCTTGTTTGCATCTTTGGACTGGCTCTCCTCTACCTCATTCCTTCTGGGGCTCAGGTTAACAGGATAACTGCCTTAGTCCATTCAGGCTGCTTTGACAAAATACCATAAACTGTGGCTTAGAAACAACAGAACATTTTTTCTCGTAGTTCTGGTGGCTGAGGAGTCAGCAGGGTGCCAGTGTGGTTGGGTTCCGGTGAGGGCCCTCTTGCTTTGTCTTCACATGGAAGAAGGGGCCAATGAGCTCCCTTGGGCCTCTTTTATAAGGGCACTAATCCTATTCACAAGGGTTCGGCCCTCGTGATTAAATCACCCCCTAAAGGTTAACACTTCGTAATACCATCACACTGGGGATTTGGTTTAAACATATAAATTTTGGGGGACACAAACATTTAGACCATAGCAATAACCCTACTTCCTTTCTAAGAAGAAGTGAGGTCAAACAAAGAGAAACACCAGAGACTGCTATTCTTTGCATAAACTCCAAGCATTCAAGCATCTTTCACATATGTTCTGTGGGAGTAGTGAGACGGTTCTATTCCCTAAGGAGGAGAAATGAAGGAAACCCAACTGAAAGGTTTGGGGGATTATCTGCTCTATGACAATCAGGTGACCAGGAAGTGGATTCTCCGGCTCAGGGGTGCTATGTGCAGCCAGCGCCTCCTCTTAAGGAGATGTCAGCTGGAAGGACAGAGGTGTGGCCATACTTCTTTGCCTCGCCTGCAGGGCCTGGTATATAACAGGTGCTCATTAATTATTCCTAATATTCTATACATGAATGTAATAGGGTGAGAAAAGGACAATTGACAAAAGATATAAGTGATTGAATCCTAAGCTTATCATGGAAGTTCTGGGCCAAATACTATTTGCCAAGCAGGAGTAGGATGAAAAACTACCACTGATAAATTTGTGCAGAAACATGCAATGCAGACTTCCCAACCGACAAAAATATGGGCAATTCCGAGGAGCTGCAAAAATGACTCCTGTCGATTTTATTTTTCTAGGGTATGCATAATCATGTGACCTTCACTGCTAGAGGCCAGGGAAATAAATTCTCCTGGACCGTCTGCAAATACTCCCTACATGGAGAGAGGGAAGAATCCCATCTCTCTTCCCCCTTCTAGGCAGCTTAAAAAGTGAACTGAATCCACATGTATTTTGCATGGAAAGTAAGAGGTAGCATAAGGGCAGTTACTGTACAGTGAGATGGATCGCAAGGCTGCAATTTATCTTGCTTTGGCCCAGGGGGGAAATGAAGCATCCTATTAGCATTGCTGGTCCATGTGAATCACAATAGGCAAATTAAGGCAAGAGAAAAGCACCTATAATACAAATATCCGAGTGCGACGAAGGAAAATGTCAAAGAGGAGTTTGGCGCTGCTGGAAATGGGTTACATTAGGAATGCATTAGCTCCTGACACTCAGGGCCTGGGTAATCTACAGCTCTTTCATGTTATTTACTATAAACTTGTAAGCAGCCAGCCTTTCACATTTGCATTGGCTTTCTGTTACCAACAGGCAAAAATAAAAGGTACATGAAAAGAAAATGAGAATTGTTGCAAGTCAGCTTGCTCACTGGAGTGCACGTCCATGAACTGAGAATGCCTTGGTGATCATGGCTCGCAGCCCAGGGAGCACGCTTTGCTCCACCATTTCATTCCTGCTGCAGCTGCTTTCTCGGGAAATAATTGTTTTATTTTGCTCCAGAATTAAAAAATGAAGCAGCTGAAGCTGGGAGTTACAAGTCTTAATTATCTTCCCTGGCCTTTTCTGCAGGAACCTGAAATTGATTTTCAAATTTCTCTTCTGAGTTTGATTTAACGTTTTAATCTGCATGCCTTCTGTGAGGGCTTTACCAGCAGTATTGATGACAAGGAAACGAAGAAGTAGACAGTCACGCTAGAGGTGCTTGTTATCATCTGAGCAGTCCTGGCCTTGATGAGAGGCACCCAGGGGTCAACTGGTCCATGTGTAAGGAAGGCCCTTCGTCTCCCACTCACCTGGATGAGGATGAAAGCTGGAGTCATACTGACAGGCAGCAGGACTATGAACTTTTGTTTTAAAGTATGAAACTGTCCCTGGAGATGCTGACTTATTAGCTCCAGGAATTGATAGAACAGTAAAAGAGTCCATATACTCCTGTAATATTGATTGGGCTGCCATTGCTCTTTCTTCTGCAGCTCAAAATATGGATTTTTCCTGACACTTGCTTTTACTTGAATTAAACGTTTAAAATATGCCTCAGCCTCTTTGGGCTTCCCTACCTGGATATTTGGGAACTTTAGTACAGTATATGGGTCATGGGTGAAACTTGTCAAGGAGTGGAAGTATGAGGACTTGTGTATCTGCAATTGTTCACTGACTTCATAGACAGCCTGGTTCAGAGAGTGAGCACCAGAACCAGGAAAATAAGGGGGCAGATCCCCGTGTGACCTTGAACAAGACATTCAGTTGCTCTGTGCTTCATTCGACTCATCTGTCAAACTGGGTGACTACCCACCCTTGTTGGTAGGGTGAGGGATCATGCAGGCAGTGTGCCCAGTGACTGGCAGTGAATTTGGGAAGGACTGAGTGGTGTGTTCAGCGGTGTTACTAAGGCAGAAGAAGTAAGCCAGGGGAAGCCCCTGAGCTTAGAGATGGCATCACACCTGAGAAGGGTCCCGGTACCTGGAACAGGGGCCTACCAGTGATGGCCCACTGTACAAGGCTTGAGAAGCAAGCCAGGCTCTGGGGTAGGGGCCAGACAGAACTTGAAATGAGGCTGGTTAAAGGAGGTGGCTGAAGTGTGACAACTGGCAAAGAGAAGTGAGGAGGCAGGGTCCTAGACATGGCCCTGTTTGGATCTTTCTGACACTGGACAGTACCTGCTCTGAGGCTCTTTCTTTCCTATGAGGTCCAAACCAGAAGAAAATGAGTTTCGGCTTCAGCATCACTGATGTTAGCAATCGTCAGCATTTCCTGTGCACTTTTTGCATGCCAACATTATCCAAAGTGCTTTATGCACTTTGCCTTGTTGATTTTAAACTTCACAATAGCCCACTGTGGTAGAATCTGTTATCATTCCCATTTTATGGATGAGAACATCGAGACCGGAGAAGTTAATGTATTTTGGCCGAGGTCACAGAGTTAGTAATGTTGGAGCTGGTACGTAAAGTGAAGTCATTTCAATTCCAGAAACTCTGTTCTTAACCACTATGCCGTGCTTCCTCTCAAGTTACTGAGATAGTCTCTTTGGTGCTCAACAAACTTTCCCCGAGCACCTACGGTAAGTCACGCCTTAAGCTAGGTGGTAAAGTCAGGGAGATGTGAAGTGCAGATTCTTGCCTCAGGGAGCTCGAAGGGAAAAAAAAAAAAAAGATGTGTGGACACAATTGACAAGGCAGAAAGAAAACTGCAGGAAGGAGGGGAGGCAGGGACACAGTGGCGGGCCTGCTTATGCTGGGTTTGAAGCTTGGTTAGGAGTTCTCCTGGGAGAAATAAGGGAAAGTTCTCTGTTCGTTGAGCAAGAGCAGCAGGATGGCTTATTTTCTTGACAACCAAGTTCACTGACAGCTATAGCAGCTACTTGTTAGCCTCTCTGTTGGGCAACTTGCGAGCCTTTTTGCTTCCACAGGTTCCCATCTGCAGGTAAATTACAAAGGCCTGGTTGTTATGGTGTCTTTTTGCTCCTCCTTAATTTCCAGATGAAAAATCTTGCTTATTCATTGCCAGTTGGCTCCCTGATGTCCTAATCTTGAAACAGCAATTTCAGAGCAGGACTTCTGTCTGCCTGAAGTGGCCCTTGTCAAGCAGGTATGAAGTTTCCAGATAAACATGACCCATTTTCTTAGAATGTTAATTCTATCCAAAGATGCAAGGGTAAAATAGCATTAATTTCACATGAAAAGATACTTGGATACTTTATAAGAGTGAATTGCAAAGTTTGCATAACTTAAAAAATAAAATCTTCACTTTCTTAGAATTTTCACAGTTGACATGGCCACTTTTTGGCATAGCAATTCCTTCTCTGTCATTAGGAGGTAATGAAATGTCAGAATGGGCCTAGCATTCGGGTTTCCTGCTTCTGGCCAGGAGAACACTTGGGGTCAATCTCTCACCAGTTAAGAGCCAGACACCCACTTTCCCTACTGAGGGGCCCATGGTCCTTCCCCGCTGTATAATCCATTAGCGTCTGCTCTTTGATCACCACGAACACCAGGATTGCTCCTCATGCCTCCCC
>RJWJ010021515.1:0-27796 GCA_004363605.1 Indri indri
CCTAGCTCACAGCAACCTCAAACTCCTGGGCTCAAGCGATCCTTCTGCCTCAGCCTCCCGAGTAGCTGGGACTACAGGCATGTGCCACCATGCCCGGCTAATTTTTTGTGTATATTTTTAGTTGTCCGATTAATTTCTTTGTATTTTTAGTAGAGACGGGGTCTCGCTCTTGCTCAGGCTGGTCTCAAACTCCTGAGCTCAAACAATCCGCCCGCCTCGGCCTCCCAGAGTGCTAGGATTACAGGCGTGAGCCACCACGCCCAGCCTGGGCTCTTTAATTTTTTACAGGAGAAAAATGACAAGTGTTCCTACTTTGGAATGTTGAATATGGGTTTCAAAAAATGTTAATGCTGCTCTGGAAGAGCAATGACAGGGAAACATTTAACATTCTGAAAAAGATTAAAGTTAATTAGGTTTTTATATTAGTATATAAGAACTTTCTAATAAGAAATTAGCTAATTTTTCTCATATTCTTGCTTTGAGTTCTGGCTTCTCATTTGCTATTCTGCCTTTTCTCCCTGTCATCTTAGTAGAATTTTCATCCTGTTTTCTCTTCTTGTTTTTGTGGATGTCTCTTTTCATATGATCCCCTTATGGATTGGTCTGTTATTAGAAGTGCTCCCACTCCGATTCCTACCCTTTGTATGTTCCTGAGGAGTGTAATTAATTCAGAAATTATTTGTTATTGACCCCATTCCTCCAGTCTCATCATTTAATCCATTTTCTCTTTCTCTTCATTTAACTTGAGCAGGAAAAGCAAAATATAAATTCTGAAAAATCATTAACTGGTTGTCATCTGGGAGTTTTATGTTTTAAAGTTGTCTGTCTTACTTGAACCATAAGTCTTTAGGGTGGAGGCTATATTTTCTTTGACTTAGGATGTGTCAAGGATGCTGTCTGCTTCTGGATCACTATCCTTGTGTGAGCATATGCTACTTTGCAGAGACTTGGTTCTGGTGTAGCCAGCTTGGAAGTGAGGAAAAAAGAGTGAAGTTATTAAATTCTAATGTTTCCTGACATTTTGAAATTGCTCCTCTTTCTTTTTGAAGCCTCTCTTATTAAGCTCACAAAAATAAATAACCAGGATAATAATACTTCTAAGTTACAGTGGGTAATATTACTGCCTCTGTGTATCTGTACAGTATAGCCAAGGAAGTTATTTTAGGTATTAAAATTTTGGCTTTGGCATGACTTCAACCATGATATTGCAGTAACGTGGTTTCTACTAGATAATTTCTTAAGAAAGTGATTCCAAGTTGAAATGCATGTTATGCATTTATTTGAATGTGTAATCAGGAAGTAAGTGCCTCTCTTTGGAGTGTTTCTGAATAGCAGCAGGGCACTCTTGAATTAGTAAGGAAAATGAGAACATGAATATGTGTGGTACTTTATTTTAACATTTTTTTAAAATCCATTCTGTCTGTCAACTGGAAAAAGTAGGAATTTCAAAGCTTCTTTCCTTACACTCGGGATATAGGGCACAGGGGTAAGTTGAGAGGTTTTCTAGACTCTGTCTGATTCAGATGGTCTTATAGTATTTAAATAACTTGATATAATTACTGTTTATTTCTTGGGTTGACTTTCAAAAGATAAATAGTTTTGTGGATTATAAAAATAGCATCCCAGAAAGTGCTCTTAAAGCTTCTGTCAAGGATTCTTGGAATCATTGTCAGTTTATCCATAATTATCAGGGTATTATCTAGGGGTCAGTGGTTTTTGCCAAATATCCCTTCATTGATTAATAGAAGGGTTCAGGTGGAGAGGATTGAAGTGGTTTATTCTACTTTATCCTCATGTCACAGGGTAGGTAGGTTATGCCAGATATATATCACCATTTGGTTCCTTCCCATAAGGGCTGTGTTAATGAAATCTGTTATTTGTTGCAACTATATTGCCAGTTTATCTTCATTGACAAGTGTGGAAAATGTCTTATTTTATTACTAGATCATAGAAAATGAATTAAAATTTGGGGATGGGGCAGGGATAGAATGGGGTGGGAAATGTGTATTAACTTTTGAGTATCTTGAAGTTAGCAAAAGATTTTGTGAAGTCCTGGTCCTCTCATTTTATTCTTTTGTAAAATGAGAGTTGGTAGAATGATAACAAAGAGATGAAGGTAGTTATGTCACTTTTTGGTGAGATCCTTTAATGAGATGTATTTAGGAGAATTGATATAAAGTAGATTTAGCAGTGGAGCTAAAGCACAAAAAAGTAGCTTTCAAGAATTAGGAATCCCATGATAGAGAAGTTTTAGGTATTCATTCAAATCCAGGGCTGAATGTTTTTTTACTTTGGAAAACACTGTAAAAAGATGCTAAGCTGTTAAGTACAGGGCATTTTTATAACAGACTCGCATGTGATGTTGGTTGCTTGTTCTTTTTTTTCTTTCTCTGTCTATTCCCTGCATAGAATTAAAAACGTCTTTAAAATAAAAGTTAATTTTCTGCAGTGAACATATGTTTTGATAGTAAGAACAAAAAATAAAAGTAAAAATCACCTATAATTTTGTAACCCAGAGATGAAACCGTTGGTTAATATTTTTTTTCTAAACCCTTCCAGTTTGTTTTCTATGAATATTCTCACGTCGGTGGAAATATGTTGTGCTCAGTTATGTCATTTAGTTTTTTCACTTAATGGATCCCGAACATCTTTCACTATCAAGTATTGTCCTATAACATAATTTTTAATGGCTGAATAATATCCTATATGGAATAATATGATTTAAGGACATTAGGACATTATTTTGCAGCAGCAAGTGAAAGACTTCTCTCTCTCTTTTTGTTTTTGTTTTTTTTTTTTTTGAGACGGAGTCTCGCTCTACCGCTTGGGCTAGAGTGCTGTGGCGTCATCCTAGCTCTCTGCAACCTCGAACTCCTGGGCTCGAGCAATTCTCCTGCCTCAGCCTCCTGAGTAGTTGGGGCTACAGGTGTGCGCCACCACGCCGGGCTAATTTTTTTTATGTTTAGTTGCCCAGATAATTTCTTTCTGTTTTTAGCAGAGATGCGGTTTCACTCTTGCTCAGGCTGGGCTTGAACTGCTAAGCTCAAGCGATCCTCCCATCTCGGCCTACCAGAGTGCTATGATTACAGGTGTGAGCCACCTCTCCTGGCCAAGACTTCTCTTTAATAATTGTTATGGCCAGAGTTTTATTCACTTTTCAGAATTTTAAAAGGAGTATGGTAAATAGTTATAATGATAGGATTTTACTTTAAAGACTGAAGGCTACCATCGTTAACAAGTATGAGGTATCTGGGAAGAAAAGAGATTTTAGACAAAATCATTTTGAGATAGAGAGAGCAAAGTGACTTGAGCAAGGTCATCTGGGGAATCAGTTGGAGTGGGGGAGTCAGAATTCCATGTATAGCCATGAAACTCATCCTGAAATGAATAATTTGAACGTGTTTAAGATGGTTGGTGACGTTTAACTCTTCTTCTGGAAGCTTTTGTCATTTTAGCACACGACTGTTTTTGCTGGTTTGCCAAAGCATATTCAGGTGGATGCCTTAAAATATCTTTTCTCTGTTGGATTTGGCAGTTGATAACTAACAATAAGCTTTCATAAAATGTTCTGTTCAAGAAATACCTACCTAAGGTCTATGTAATAGTTGAGCCTTTTCCCCTCCAGCAACTAAACAAAAAATAAAAACCATGAGATTGCGGCTGCAGATACCCCCTTATTTTACCATTTGGCTTACCCATATTTTGGGTAAGCCTCTCAAGGTAGCTGATTTATAAGATTTTTTTTAAAAAAGTAATACGTGCTAATTTTACTTTTTCATTTTTGAAGTGAACTGGTAGCCACGGGATTTTTATACCTCAGAAAAAAAGTTTTGAAACCTGAGTTTTATGTATCACACACAAACTAAAGATATTAAAATTTCTTTGATCATTTAAAAACTTTTTTTCTTATAAAAGTATATTCATTATAGAAAGTAAACAAAAACAAAACAATCATTCATCAGGCTATACCACCTTGCAATTAAACTCGATATTTTGGTACATGTCGGTGTAGTCTCTGGCATCCCTTCCTTATGACACAAATACGTTGTGATCTCACTGAGCAGTGCAGATAGTTATGTAAATACCATTTAAAGTGGAAATGAAAGACATTTCCATTAATAAAGGCACCTCGTGTGGGTGGATTGTGTCATTCATAGAAGATAAGCTACGTTTCCTCTGCTGGGCTGGCAAAACTCTGTTTTTCTGGACCTTAAAGGTAGAAAGGTTCTGGTCAAGGAGCATGTTAAAAATATCTTTAGTGTTACTAATATTTTAGGGAAGAAGATATAACTTTATTTATTGGGGTTCCTTGGAAGACTTTTAGAGGCTATAGAGATGTTTCTGTAGCTGAATTTCCTAGGATCAGGGACTCTCTGCCATGGCATGGTGGTTGGGAACCATTCTGGTAAAATAGTGTATGCTTCTGGGATGTGAAGCTGTAAATGGGATTCGTGAGGAAGATGACCAGTTCCTGAAAACTGGAAGGAACCTTAGCTTGGCTTGAAAAGTCCCTCTTTTAGGGGGGGGAAAAAAATAAGGCTCAGCATGATGAACTTAGTCAAGCTTTCTTTGTCACTGTTATTATAAAAGCCCCAGTTTTTCTACTTTCTGAGCTGTGGAGATTGAAGTGAAGGAGGTCCCCCTCTCTTGTTACTGCTTCAACACTTAAAAGCCAACATTTCCTCTATCCTTTAGGAAACTTGCTAGCATGACTTTATTTCTAAAAATATAAGAAACAGGTGTGTGTGGCTAATGACCATGTTCTAAATAGGTTTAAGGATTGGAAAAAGTAGATGGGAAAGAGGAAGGGGGCACGGAAGTATTTGTTTGTTGAGCTTTGTATATATTTTCTCCTCTAATTTTCAAAACAACCCAGCGAGATGGAAGATGGTGTGCTTACTTTATAGAAGAGAAAACAGAGGCACAGATAAAGCAACCCAAAGTAACACAGCCACCAAATAGTGAAGCTGGGATTCATACCCAGTTCCCATACCTTGTATCGACACCAAGTAGTGTTCTGGGAGAAAGGTAGTATATATTCACTAATATTACTCTGTAACATTCTTTATTTTAAAGGAGCAGCATAATGGATATCTCATATCTCTTAGACTCAAGTTAAAAAAGAAAAACCTTGTCTTCTTTTTATCCACCCCCCGCCATATTTTTTCAAGCCCATCCTTTCCCTGTAACTTTATGCAGTTTGATTGCTTTGAGGAGAATTTACTCAAGATATTTGATGCTTCAGAAAGGCCTTGATTTTGTCTTGTTCTAATAAAGAACTGTGGGTTTTTTGGGTCTACTTCCTCAACAATTGCCCTTTGTCTTTGTTTCGTTTTTTGTTTTTTTTTTTTTTTTTTTAGGCAGAGTCTCACTCTGTTACCTGGGTTAGAGTGCCATGGCGTCAGCCTGGCTCACAGCAACCTCAAACTCCTGGGCTCAAGCGATCCTACTGCCTCAGCCTCCTGAGTAGCTGGGACTACAGGCATGTGCCACCATGCCAGGCTAATTTTTTCTATATATACATTTTTAGTTGTCTAGATCATTTCTTTCTATTTTTTAGTAGAGACGGGGTCTCACTCTTGCTCAGGCTGGTCTCGAACTCCTGACCTTGAGCGATCCTCCCACCTCGGCCTCCCAGAGTGCTAGGATTACAGGCGTGAGCCACCGTGCCCCTGCCTTGTCTTTGTTTTGAACTCCAGAGGAGTTTAAATTTTATCCCCAGCTTAGTTACCAGGGAACACCAGGGATGACAGATCTGATTTCTTTGCAGATGGTACAGTAGTAGTGAGTCCCTTAAGTTTCATTTCCTTTATTTCTTAGTTAATACTCCATGTAGTGTAGTTGACTAGAGATAGCTGAGACAAAGCTAGAATGCCCAGTTATGTTCTGAGCTTTTACAATTTACCATGTGACTTGCCTGTCTCAGTTTCCCCAGTTTGCCCTTCTGTGTGTAGAAAGAGTTCTTTTAATGTCTTAGAAATTTGCTCTGTAAACTAATTGACAGTTATCTTATTTAGTTTTTAAGGATTCTTGATTCTTTTCTGCATTTAATTTTAAAAGAAAATGTCTTAAACATCTCAAATCAATCTTAGTGTTGTGTTTGTTTTACAGGGATGACCATTCAGAAGAAGTTTGAGGACCTTATTTGTAGCTAGAGGCTTATTTACATGCTTGTTTATAGTTTTGTGAATAGAGAAAATTTGAATGTTTTAATCTATCATACAGTATGTTTCTGATGTATTTTTTTCATTACTATTAATAATACCATATGTTAGCCATGAAATTAAGGATTTGTCATTATGGCTGTAAACTAAAAGATCAGGGTAGATGTGAGTATATTTAATTTACTTTCTTTCTTCCAGCTCCACTTGTTTGCTATCAATTGATCTGATATTATTTTGGAATGATATCATGCTAGCTGTTGAAGGCATGAAGACTATTTAAGAGGAAACTGGGTGGGAGTGAGAATTTAGAGGAAAGAGGAGGTTGGATTTAAAGAGTGATTAGAGTTAGTGAAAAATTTGGTTAGTATGGCAAGGTTAAATGATTGTTTAAAATTATAAGACTTTTTGCTTGTATTAGCTATTTGAATATAAGCTAATCTTTGAAGAGTTTTGATTCATTTAGATGGACTATAGGTTTAAGAGTCTACTTTAAATTCATCCTGTTTGGCCTAATCTAGGCCCGCCCTTCTGTCCTACAATTCTTTCATTCACTGAAGTTAACTTCCTTTTTCATTTCCTGTAGCACCTGCTTCAGAGTTTCTTCCGGTCTCCTCATTTCCTCTTTTCCATTTCCATCCTGCTCAGTTTTTTTTTTTTTTTTTTTGGAGACAGAGTCTCACTCTCTTGCCTGGGGCGAGTGCCGTGGCGTCAGCCTACTGTCTCAGCCTCCCAAGTAGCTGGGACTACAGGCATGCACCACCATGCCCGGCTAATTTTTTCTATATATCTTTTTAGCTGTCCAATTAATTTCTTTCCATTTTTGGTAGAGACGGGGTCTCGCTCTTGCTCAGGCTGATCTCGAACTCCTGAGCTCAGAACGATCCGCCCGCCTCGGCCTCCCAGAGTGCTAGGATTACCATCCTGCTCAGTTTTTAAGAGAGAGCCTCACTTCTTGCTTCTGAAAAACCGGAATTCTCCAACATTGCTAAGCTTCATCCTGCCTGGAGGTCTTTGCTACCTTTGCTTTCATTTCTCATTTGAGGGTGCAAGAAGCATCTTCTTGGATCTTACTTCCTTGTATGGTCCTGGTTGTGTGCACTTCTGTCTGTGATCTAGAGTCTTTGTTTTTCAATTAAATGTCTTTGGTGTCCTTCCATTTACCCCCAATCTATCTGTATTAATTCCAATAGTGATAATAGAAAGTATGAGTAGGGCCACGCACTGTTCTAAGCACTCTGCTGAATACTTTATGTGTCCTAGAGCATTTGTTTTCATCTGTACAGCAACCTTGGGAGGTGGGCACAAGCAGTCCTCACTTAGCACAGTTCTGATATGCACAGATTTCAGTTATCATAGTTTAATTAAATAACACTAGTTCCCCAACAACATTGTTTGAATTTCAGTTACCATGGTATATTAATTAACTGCAAGTAATTGTATAAAGAAAGTAAAGGTGACCCTTTAACCATTTGGGGGTTGGGGCACTGACCCCCTGCACAGCTGAAAATCCACATATAACTTTTGACTTCCCTAAAACTTAACTACTAATAGTCTACTACTGACCAGAAGCCTTACTGATAACATAAACAGTCAGTGAACACATATTTTTTGTATATTATGTGTAGTATATGCTGTATTCTTATGATAAAGTAAGCTGGAGACAAGAAAATGTTATTAAGAAAATCTGAAGGAAGAGAAAATATATTTACTGGCCGGGCATGGTGGCTCACGCCTATAATCTTAGCACTCAGGGAGGCCGAGGTGGGAGGATCCCTTGAGGTCAGGAGTTCGAAACCACCGTCAGCAAGAGTGAGACCTCGTCTCTACTAAAAATAGAAAGAAATTAGCTGGGCAACTAAAACAGAAAAAAAATTAGCCGGGCATGGTGGCACATGCCTGTAGTCCCAGCTACTTAGGAGGCTGAGGCAGGAGGATTACTTAAGGCCAAGAGTTTGAGGTTGCTGTGAGATAGGTTTGATGCCACGGCACTCTAGCCCAGGTGACAGAGCAAGACTCTGTCTAAAAAAAAAAATATATATATATATATATATATATATATATATATATATATTTTACTACTGGAAATACTCCGTTATTTTTGTCTGAGTTTTTGCTTTTTCATTTTTCTAAAAATGCTTGCATATGGTACCGGTCCTCCTTCCACCGCTTGTTTTATTTTTAGTGCTTGTATTGTAGAAGAGTCTGTCAGAAAAGAAGTCAAAAGCGGTCTTGAATAATTGGAACCCTTTTGCCAGATTGTCTAATGTCAACTTGTTTTCTGGCACTGCTTCTTCTACATCATCATCTTCTTCATCTGGCACTGGTTCAGAAGCAGCCATGACCATCAGGTTATTTTCCATTAATTCCCCTGGTGTGGTATCTTTAAGGTCTTGAATTTCTCCAAGATCCATATCTTGAAACCCTTCACTCTCCACATTTTTTGCCATACCCACAATCTCTTTCATGATATCCTTGATTGGCTCTGTTGTATATACTGTGAAATCTTGTACAACATCAGGAAACACTTTTGTCGGGCAGGAATTTATCATTTCGGGCTTGATAGCTTTCATGGCTTTTCCCCTAATAACGATGGTATGTTCAGTGTCATAATCCTTCTAGACTTTCGTGATGTTCTTTCTGTTGGGGTTCTCTTCCATAGCGTTGACAGTCCTTTCCATAGAGTACCATTTGTAATCAGCCTTAAAGGTTCTTAGGATCCCCCAATCTAGAGGCTGAATGAGAGACATTGTGTTTACGGACAAGTAGACCACTTTGATGCATTCAGTGTTGAACTCAGGTATCCTTTCTCTTTAATGATTTTCTTAAGGGTGTTTGGGAACTCGTTTGCTGCCTCTTGGTTGGCAGAAGCTGCTTCTCCTGTTATCTTGACATTTTTAAAGCCAAATCTCTCTCTAAAATTATCAAACCATCCTTTGCTGGTATTAAATTCTCTAGCTTGAGATTCTTCATCTTCCTTTTGCTTTAAGTTGTCATATAATGACCTTGCTTTTCCTTGATCATATTAGAGTCTATAGCAATTTCTATGCTTTTCTTATAGCAATCCTACACCCACATAAAAGCTGAATTTTCAGTACGAGATAAAAAGATATTTTGCAGTTATTGCAAGGTTTTCGCGCCTGCTGGCATAACAATGATAGCTTCGTGAATTTCCTTTTCTTTTCTTTTCTTTTCTTTTCTTTTCTTTTCTTTTCTTTTCTTTTTTTTTTTATAATGATCCTCACACTGGGTTCATTTATCTTTAAATGGTGGGGAACCATAGCTGTAAACTTTAATCTACTGCACGTATCAGGCAACTCAGTTTCTTCTTGTAATGTCATGATGGGAGCACTTCCAGAATCAGTAGTGTCACTTCCTAAGGGTTCCATGGTGTTATTCAAGGTTTTTGGTATTGTACTAGACACGGTGAAAATAGAGGAGAATTGTGGGAGATCACTTTTTACTGTGATACGCTATTTACTGGAGAGACTGGAGAGGCAAACTGTTCACATGGAGATGATTAAGCTGATAGTCACAAAACTTGAGCTCACTGCAATAGCAATAGGAGGTGGCTACAAAATTATGAAAGCACAGTATGTACTACAGTTAATTTTGTTATAATGATTTAATAATGCATCTTTACATGCTTACATTTATGGTGCCATGTATAATCTGTATGTGTTTGTGTGTGTAAGTTTTGATAAACTTTACATTTTTGTAATAGATTTGTGGTTTTTTGTTTTTCCTTTTTTTTTTTTGAGACAGAGTCTCACTCTGTTGCCCCACCTAGAGTGCAGAGGTGTCATCATAGATCACTGCAACCCCAAACTCTTGGATTCAAGTGATCCTCGTGCCTCAGCCTCCCAAGTAGCTGGGACTACAGGCACATGTGCCATGATGCCCAGCTAATTTTTTCTCCCCCCCCCCATTTATTTATTTATCTATCTATCTATTCATTCATTCATTCATTTTGAGACAGAGTCTCACTCTGTTGCCCGGGCTAGAGTGCCATGGCCTCAGCCTAGCTCACAGCAACCTCAAACTCCTGGGATCAAGCGATCCTTCTGCTTCAGCCTCCCAAGTAGCTGGGACTACAGGCATGCGCCACCATGCCCGGCTAATTTTTCATATATATATTTTTAGTTGTCCAGCTAATTTCTTTCTACTTTTTAGTAGAGATGGGATCTTGCTCTTGCTCAGGCTGGTCTCGAACTCTTGAGCTCAAACAATCCTCCCACCTCGGCCACCCAGAATGCTAGGATTATAGGCGTAGCCACCACACCTGGCCCCAGCTAATTTTTTCTGTTTTCATAGAGACAGAGTCTCGCTCTTGCTCAAGCTTGTCTTGAACTCCTGAGCTTAGGTGATCTTCCTACCTCGGCCTCCCAGAGTGCTAGGCTTATAGGCATGAGCCACTGTGCCTGGCCTAGATTTTTTGTATATTTTATGGTAGTAAATGAAAAAGTAGACTAGTATCTACATATATTTTATGCATTCATGACATACCTTTTTCTTATTATTTTATATTTCTAGGCTATGTGCTTTGCCTGATTTTTCAAATTGTTGCCAATTAAAAAAAATTTTTCTAATATATTTATTGAAAAAAATCCACATATAAGTAACCTATGCAGTTCAGACCAGAACTGTGTTCAAAAGTGAACTGTTCGAACTTTGCTGCTAGTTCTTAAGTGCATAAATTGCCACATAAATAACAGATACACATCATCTGTGACCAATCATGTGACTTTCAAAGTCTGTTGGTGATTGTTCCCTGTACATCTATTTAGTTTATGCAAAGTGTGTATTTGTGTTGCTTTCTTCTCTCCTAGTTTCTCCACTTGAACTATTTTATAAAAGCGGATGACTGAACGAGGGAATTAGCCAAAGAAATTAAAAGCGGTAAACCTGGAACTGAAATTTGATGAGAATATGAAGGGAAGAAATAGCTGACTGAGGAAATGTTGACTGCTGTTTAAGACTCTAGATATGCAGTCAGAGGAACTTAAGTGAAGGCAAACTTCTTGACTTAAGTGAGAAATGTGGTTGTGATGAAAAGGATGATAATGTTGAAGAGAACATGACATCATTAATAGTGTCACATTAAAGGAACTCTTGGAGATATTTTATGACAAATAAAGATAGATATTGGATAAAACAGATAAAATATTGGAAACGGATCCAAGCTTTGAAAGGAAAGTGATGATTTATCAAGGGATAAAAAAGATGCTTACTCTGCACCTTAAATCAAATGACAGGAAGGCGACAAGCATTGTTCAAACTAGTTTTGAATATTTTTTTTACAAAGAAAAAAATACTTTAATTCTTATATACTTTAATACTTATATACTTAAATATGTGTGATATATATTACATAATTTATAATATGTATTTTTATTTATGTGGCAATTTGTGCACTTAAGAGCTAGCAGCAAAGTTTGTACAGTTCACATTTGAACAACACAGTTCTGGTCTGAACTGCATAGGTTACTTATATGTGGATTTTTTTCAACAAATATATTGGAAAAAATATATATTATATACTTTAATACTTATATACTTAAATACTTTAATTCTTTATAATGTTTATAATATTTTAAATTTAATGTATTAAATAAATATTAGTTGACTATTTTTGTCATATCCCTATATATTTATAATTAACAGTAAAGGAATTTTTAATTCTTTGACAAATTTTTAAAGGTCACAGGGCAATTGTAATTTTTCCATTGATATAATTAAGATTACTTTGCACTGTTGCAGGTTGTATGGTCATCTTTACAGTCCTGTTCCGTGCAAAGTGAAGATTAGCAATATTATCATCTGTTTTACAACAGTGGACACTGAGACTTAGTGTGGTTTCTGTCTGTCTGTCTTCTGAGTTCATGATATTACTCTCCATTATGCTATTACTCCCAAACAAAATGAAAAATAAATAAAAATAGAAAATAATTCTTTTAGTAGGCTCTTGACTTTTCCTCCTCCTGGTAGCAGGCCAGAGCAATCTTATTTGTAACTTGTTTTATTACCCTTGAAATCTGGTCTCTGCACCTCCCAGAAAGCTACTCTTCTTCCTCATTTCACCAGAGCCAGCCACCCCGGCTTCCTTGGCTTTCTGTGGTCATTTTAGGTCTTTGACTTGGTGTTTCCACTGCCAGGAATGCTCTTCCTCCAGATAGCCACATCATTCCTGCAATTCTTTTTTCAAGACTTTTTTCGTAAGGTATCTTTTTAGTGAGGCCCACTTTGCTCCCCCTACTTTAAATTATATCTTACATCCCCATATAAGTATCTCGTATCCTTCTTTCTGTCATTGCTCCCCCCACTCCAGTACTTTTGTCTAATAAACTATATAATTGACTTACTATGTTTATCGTTTTTCTCTCCCATTAGAATGTAAGTGCCTGGAGCTGGAGATTTTTGTATGGTGAGTTCATTTCCCAAGCATTTAGAACAGCGTCTGGCTCATAGAAGGTGCTCAGTAAATATTTGTTGAAAGAAGGCATGAATACTCTCGAAGGTCACTGCTGAACAGATGAATACTCACGAAACACAATGAAGACCTTTTCTCTCTACTTATCTTGTTTTACCATGTAATAGTCTACCAGATTGTTATAACAATATATAATTATCATATAATAATCTGCCCAGACTGTTTTCTAAAGCAGCTGCACCATTTTATATCCCCAATTCCCAGCATCAGGGTCTGAGAGTTCTAATTTCCCAACATCCTTACCATTTGCTATTATCTGTCCTTTTGATTATAGCCATCCTAGTAGGTATGAAGTGTTATCTTATTATGGTTTTGATTTTATTTCTTTGATGGCTAATGAGGCTGAGCATATTTTCATGTGCTTATTGGCCATCTCTATATCTTCTTTGGAGAGACATCTATTGAAATTCTTTGCTTATTTTAAATTGGATTGTTTGTGTCTGTCTCTCTCTCTCTCTCTGTCTCCTCCTTTTTTTTTTTTAAAAGAAATGAGGTCTCAGTGTATAGCCCAGGTTGGATGTAAACTCCTGGACTCTAGTGATCCTCCTGCCTTAGCCTTCTGAGTAGCTGGGACCACAGGCATGTGGTACTGCGTACAGTAAGAGTTCTTTATATATTCTGTATACTAGATCCTTATCTAGTATATGGTTTGAGAAATTTTCTTCCAATTGTGGGCTGTCTTTTCATTTTCTTTATAGTAAGTATCCTTTGAAGCACAAAAGTTTTAAATTTTGATGATGTCCAATTTATCTATTTTTCTTGTTTGTGCTTTTAGTATTATAGCTAAGAAACCATTGCCTAATCAGAGGTCATGAAGACTTACAAGTAATGTTTTCTTCTAAGTGTTTTATAATTTTAGTTCTTATATTTAGGTTTCTTTTTTTTTCTCTCTCTTACACCCTGCATTCCTTTTTGAGAAATACGTAGGTTTCAATCCATTTTGTAGGTATGTGGTATGAGGTAAGGATCTAGTTTATTTCTTTTGCATTTTGCAGTTGTCCTATCACCATGTGTTGAAAATACCTTTCTCCATTGAATGGTCTTGACACCTTTGTTAAAAATCAGTTGACTATATTTCTGGATTCTCAAGTCTAGTCCATTGATATATATGTCTACGTTTGATTTGGTTGACCAGTTTTCTCTTAGAATGTCTTGCTTTCTTGTTTTTGATAACAGTGCATTGACATGGTTTTCTTTGTTTCTCTTGTTACAAAATCTTCCTCCCCTAAGTCTTAGAACCATAGTCTCCAAGGCGCTAACCTTTTTTTAAAAAAATCTTTCCCAATTCATGTGCCTTCTATGCTCCTGGCCCTCTTCTCCTTCTCCTTCTCAGGACAGCCATAACTTCAAACCTTTAAGTAATGTATGCTGCTTTTTTTCTTCTTTATAATAAAAAGTTATGAGATCTTTTGACCCCTGCCTTTGTAATTTATTACTATTTTCCGGGTTCTCACTGTAGCTTTCTGACCCATCTCTCTGAGAAGGTTTATTATATATACTTTTGATAGGTTAATCCTCTGTACCTATCTTTGAATTCCCTCTGGCACAGGAATTGAATTCTGTTTGTTCATGGCCTTTTTACTCCCTTTTCCTCCTCTTCCAAATACATCCCTCACTGCTCAGTTAAACTAGAGAATTCAGGCCTGAAATGAGCCTTCTTATCATATACTTCAGCTTGATAAGTGGTTCTAAGAGCATAAATATTGGCATTACAAATCCTGGCCCTACCATTTACTGTTATAGTTAGGTGGCAGTGATTTAGTTAATCTGTATAGGTTTTAGTTGTCTCATTTGTAAAGAAAAGCTAATACCATCTGCTTTTTACGTGGTTGACAGAATTAAATAAAATATGTGTAGAGCCGTAGACTAGACATTTAATAGATGTTGGACATTATTATGTTGCTGTAGCTTCTACTTAAGGTGGTAACTCCCTTAACCCTCCTGCCCAAATCCTTCCTATCCTTCGAGGGATGGTTCCATTTCAGAATGCCATGCTTTCCGTAAAGCTATTGCTGGCATTTCACTTCTTCCCCAAATGGGTTGTTAGTGTTAACTCCATTGAAATCCCATGATACTTTGTGCTTTTCTTACAGCTTTTGTGTTAAAATGCCACATAATTTCTGCATGGTCACATTGTCTTTTCTGGATTATAAGTCATTTGTAGGCAAGGATGGTATTGTTCAGCTTTGTGTCCTGGCATTGGATTTGATTGTTTTAGTGTGTAGTAGGTGTTCAATAAGTAGGTGAAAGTCTATTTATTGTATAAGGCCAAGCTTACTCTTGTTTAATAGTAACATTTTTTAAGATAGTATTAATAGTATTTAAGGCAAATATCTCTTTCTGCAAGTCTTTCCAGATGAATTCTTCCCTGAGTAAATAGCTTTCCCCATCATATTCCGGTTGCACCTTGTCCACAAGGCTGTCGTAATTCTGCCTGCATCGTAATACTCTATAATTTGTGAGCCCTTTCAATGCAGGTATCTTGTCTTAATCAGCTCTTAATTGTTTGATTGTCTGTCTTCCTCCCACCATAGAGCTCCATGATGGCATGGGATGTTTCTTATGTACTGTATCACAGGCACCTAATATAGTCCTTGACGTATGGTGGGTGCTCAAATATTTGTGGAATAATTAAATAAAAGAATGAATGAGCTCCATCTTTTAAAAATACCATAAGATATCAGTGTTAATGTTATAATCCACATGACAATTGCCATATGTCTGCATCTTCCTAAAGATATAAGGAAAGACTATATTAGATCCAGAAAACCTTTTAACCTTTTCTTTATTGCAAATTATTTCTGACCTGAAAAATATGCACAGCTTATCTTTACTCCTAGTACTATGTAGTGCTTCTAAGCCTAATTAATATATGAATCTGAAGTGAATTTAAGTTTTTTTCCCCTCTAGGCTTTATTGTTCAGCTAAAGATGAGAGCTAGAAGAAATTTGGTAAGTCTGTTGAGAAATAGCTAGGCTTCTTAAGAGTGCCCCCCACTTTTTTTTTTTTAAACAAATTCATGGTAGAGTTGAGAGAGTGAGTGGCTTTTAGGCTTTAATCTGAAGTGGGCACACTCAGACAAGGGAGAAATTGCTTTTCCAGGAATCCAAAGATGACTATGTAGGCCCTGCCTGTATAACTAGTGGACAAGATACAGTCCTGGCCCTCTAGTTGCTTCCAGCTATAAGACAAGAGGAACAGTAGACACGCTAAATCTGTGGTCCCCAACCCCTGGGCCACTGACTGTACCTGGCTGTGGCCTGTTAGGGACCAGGCTGCAGAACTCCGCTGCCACGTACCTCCATCTGTGGAAAAATTGTCTTCCATGAAACTGGTCCCTGGTGACAAAAAGGTTGGGGACCTCTGCAAATGACTATTAATAGAAATGAATGACAAAAAGTATTAGTAGCACAAGTTACCAGAAAAATGTTACAAATAAATTCTTGAACTCAGGATCGCATAAGGTGGATATTCCTAGTAACTATAATAAAATCTATTTTACGTGTTTTTTTCTCGTTTTTTTCTTTTTCTTTCTTTCTTCTTTTTTTTTTTTTTTTGAGACAGAATTTTGCTCTGTTGCCCGGGCTAGAGTGCTGTGGCTTCGGCCTAGCTCACAGCAACCTCAGACTTCCTGGGCTCAAGCAATCCTCCTGCCTCAGCCTCCCGAGTAGCTGGGACTACAGGCATGCGCCACCATGCCTGGCTAATTTTTATATATATATATATATTTTTTTTTTTTTTTAGTTGTCCAGATCATTTCTTTCTGTTTTGTAGTGGAGACGGGGTCTCACTGTTGCTCAGGCTGGTCTCAAACTCCTGACCTTGAGCGATCCACCCGCCTCGGCCTCCCAGAGTGCTAGGATTACAGGCGTGAGCCACTGCACCCGGCCTATCTTGTTTTTTTGATTATGGATAGAATACCTGTTAATTATAGAAATTGATTTTTTGTAAGTACAGAATAACGTAAAGAAATAGTTTGTAACACAGTGATAACTATTATTTGCCGTTTGAGTCTAATCTTTTCTCTGTGTTTTAAAAAAATATATTTATAATTTCATCTTTTTTCTGCTTAAGCTTTCATCATAAGCCTTAACATTTTTTCGTATATATGTGAATATTTGCATAATAGTTAATTGTAGACTATACCATAATTTACTTAACTTGATGCTTGTTTTTGAGCACTTGAACTTTTGGCAGTGTTTCACTGTGAGGGAAATGAACGAGTCAGTGGCTGAACTCTGTCTTCATATACCAATGAGTCTCCGTCAGGGCTGCACATATTGGATAGTTGGGATGGTTAATGGAGTGTGGTGGTCCTACACAATGGTTGCCCTGTTTCTGTATTATTCTGTGGATGTGAGGGTAGATTGCATTAGATCCATTTTTTTCTCCCATTCAAATCTTGAATTTTTTTTTTTAAGGATTCACATAATACTCCTTTTTCGAAGAAATATTATCGGATAAAAGCCTCTTTAAGCCTTTAAGCCTCTTGATACATAGTGCCAAGTCATTTTCCAGATACTTTCACCAGCAATATATGAGGATGCTTTTTTTAGTGACAGCTATAAAACAAACAAAATAAAAGCAAATAACAGTAAAAATGAAAACCCTTAAACTAAATCTGTGCATGAACTATACAAAGTTTGAACAGTTTTTATTTTTTTTAAAAATGTAGCTCAATTATTTAGGATCATTCTTGCTGAGTTTGTTTTTCATTCTGTAAAACAGGTGATTTGATGAAGAGTGCTGCTGGAGAGTTTGCAGATGATCCCTGCTCTTCTGTGAAGCGAGGCAACATGGTTCGGGCAGCTCGAGCTTTGCTCTCTGCTGTTACCCGGCTGCTGATTTTGGCTGACATGGCAGATGTCTACAAATTACTTGTTCAGCTGAAAGTTGTAAGTATAGGCCTATGTCTATAATTTTGTCTATCACAGTAAGGCTGCTACTGGCCATACTTAGTTCTGCATTCCTTAGGATTTAGATTGGTTTTGAACTTGGTTTATCTCAGTGGACTAGGGATGATTTAATTTCTACTTACTCCTCTACTCCAAGTTTGGAGGATACTGGCTGTTGTGAGCCAGTGTTGTCTTGATTCTAATAAAGAACTTGTAGCAAAGATACTGTTTTGACTTCTTCCATTTTTGCAGTAGTGATTAAAAATTTCCTTGTATTAGTGGAGTTTCAGAGTTGAGAAACTCAAGATACATGAAACTGTGTGCCTTTAGATAGAGGCCAATATGATAATATCTTTCCCACCTCCTGTAAAACTCCCATGTAATAGCTGCCCAAAGGTTTGAGGGCCATGCAAACTCAAGACATTTAAGTTTGGATTGTAGGTTGCTTTTTGAGTAGCTGTTAAGAGGAATAAAAAATTCTAAGATACTGTTGTCTTTATTTACAGACCTATATTGTTCAGAATTTTTGTTTTTTGGGGTCTTGTTTTATAGGTGGAAGATGGTATCTTGAAACTGAGGAATGCTGGCAATGAACAAGACTTAGGAATACAGTATAAAGCTCTGAAACCTGAAGTGGATAAGCTGAACATTATGGCAGCCAAAAGACAACAGGTACAATTATGATTTGGGGATATATTAAAGTTGTTTATTTTATTATCCAGCCTGTTTTCTGAAGGTACCATTACCTTCCTCTGCCAGTATAATTCCATTGAAACATTTAAACTAAGAGGTGTCTTTTCAGTATGGTGCTGTTGATAAAATTGTAATTAAGTTGCATTCATGCGATGCTCCTATTTTAATTCTTATAAAAATTTTATCTTAAGTAGTTTTACAATTTGTGGTGAAGGTAGTGTCTGGAGAGGTGATAGGTCTTTGTTATGTGTGTTCAAGGATTAATTTGAGTTAGTGGTGGAGTTTAACTCAGATTTTTTAAAAACCTAAACCAGTTAAAACATTGGAATTATCTCTATATCAGAAAGTATCTCCATCCCTGCATCCCTGAGCTCTGGGTTTTGTCATTTTTTAACTGTTTATTATTATTTATTATTAGTAATTTCCATTGTTTGACATGTGGGTGAGTGTTCTTATTTTTCCAAGCACCAACAACTCTTTGGTGTTTGCACTGTTGGGGTGCTTTGAATCCCTTCCTATGCACTTCTGTTGGATGCTGTGTGTTTTAGGGGGTATATTCTAGAAGGAGGATACACATGTTGCCATCCAGCTTCTTAAAACCTTCATAATCCTGATCAAGCTTATGCTTTTAATTCATATTTTAAAACAAGCCCTGAAAAGATGAATTGTTAGCCAATACTTGTATCAGTTAGGATACTTGTGCTGTAGCTTGCAGAAAACTTAGCTCCCAAACTGCTTGAACTGTGGAGGATTTGTTTTCTAACTAGAAGTCCTGAGTTAGGTTAAGTGACTTCAGGATTGTTAAATTTAAGGGCTTTGCATTATCATCAAGGATCCAGGTTTTTACATTTTCAGCATTGCTATCTTCAGCGTGCTTGACACTGGATAGCTACAGAAGCTCTAGGGATGACACTGGCACACATCAATATGTCTGGCGAGAAAAAAGGACTGTTTCTTCCATATGTCTCTCTTTATAAGCAAGCAATCTAGAAGCCCCTAGGTGAATTGTGCAAACTCATTTAATCTTAACAAAATAGTATAAATTAGATATTATAATTGGTCACATATTAATTTTTATAGATGAAGGAACTGTGAACACAGGTTATATAAGCTGGCACAGTCATTCATCTAGTAAGTGGTGGAGCTAGGATTTGCACCCAGGTTGTCTGGCTTCAGAGGACAGGGATTTTGTCTGTTTTAATTGCTCCTGTAATCTCTTAGATCTAGAACATTGCCTGAATATGGTAGTGTTCAATAAATATTTATTTAACAAATGGGTGAACAAGGCATTTTGCTGTACTGCAGATCCGTCCTGGAATGGGATTCTAAGTGTGACCTTAATCAATTACTTTCTTGGGCTGGAATATTATTTGCTGACTACAAGTGTCGTACTTCCATTAGCCTTCAGGCTCTTTGACTATAAGCGTAAAAATGATGGCAGAGGTAACGATGGGCTGGCAGCAATCCTGGTTCCTGTGAGAAGTACCACCTCTGCCTCACATTGTCAACTCTCGTTTCCCAACATGCTAGAGTGCTTTGATGTTTACATTCTATCCACCCATGTATACAGAGCTTGTTGAGATATTTGGTGAGACCTTAACGCTTCTTATTTCTTATCTAGTCTGTGAACTCTTGACTTTCATGATTATTTTTTCTAAAATCTTGAACAAGGTCAAGGCAAGAGGATCACTGGAGGCCAGGAGTTCAAGACCAGCCTGGGCAACATAGCAAGACCTTGTCTCTACAAAAGATAAAAAAATTAGCTGGGGGTGGTGCTGTGCATCTGTAGTCCAAGCAACTCAGGAGGCTAGGTGGGAGAATTTATTGAGCCTAGGAGTTTGAGGCTATAGTGAGCTATGGTCAGGCCACTGCACTCCAGCCTGGGTGACAGAGTGAGACCCTGTCTTAAAAAAACTGTAGAAACAAAAAAACCCAACAAACCCACTTGAACAGAAGCATTGGTAATGGCCCTGTGTTATTATTTGTAAACAATCTGAACTGGTTGGTGGTTTGACTAAGCACTAATTTCAAATTTATCTATGGCTACAATTTTATATTGTTAAGAGGGAAATGAGAGGAAACTTTCACTTGAATTTTCAGCTCTTGGGTAGAGATAGTATTACAGATTGCTTAGAAGCTAGCTTCTATTTCTTGGTCACTGCATGGGACGGATAGTTCAAATTACATTGAAAGCAGTCATTTTCTCTTTATGTTTTCTGTTTTGCCGTTCCTGAGTCTGCTTGAACTGTAACTGGATTGGTGAAGTTGGGGAATTGTGAAGTCTAAAGTAGACCAACGGACTCTAATTTCATAAGTAATCTATTACATTGTTTCATAGATTACTTTTCTCAATAATCAAGATTACTTACCAGCACTATATATCTTGAAAATAATATTTTTGATTGATCATCATTCTTATTACAATAAATAGTGCTGCCCTGTGGTAGTGTCCATTTTCTTATCTTTACGTAACAAAATCTAGTTTCTTTGTGCTAAGGCAAAAGCAGTTCTAAAGAGAGAAAATAGAACTCTTTAGCAGTTAGGATAAATGATGGCATTTAGTTGTCATTTTCGTCATAGGTTAAAATGTATCCCCCATACTTGGTAAATAGGAAGCTATCACAGATACATTGTGGTGAAGCCAAGACATTTAGAAAACGCTATGCAGGACATGTACACCAGCTGTTTATGTGTAGTGGTTAGTCCTAGCCCTTTGTCATAACTTGAATCTTAAAATCATCACCAATTCTCTAAATCCACATGGTCCCGTTTTTGAATATTTAGCCTAATGTAGTCTTTGGAAAAGTAGTTTATCATACCTGACTAAGCAGTGGCTTAGGGAAGTCAGGTGTTGAGTAGTAATTGTGGCACCTATTAACTTTAGGTGACCGTAAGTGTCTGTGGTTACTTTTGTAAGAGGCTGTGCTGATTTGGGCCATTGATACTTAGGAGGAATGCCAAAACTGATTGCAAAGCATTTTGTAAACAGAGGATAATTTAAGTGCTTAAGAGCAAATGCCTCCCTAAAAGACTTAACAGTCCCTGAGATTGTAGTGAGGGCAAGACATTTAGAAAACGCCACACAAAACATGTGCACCAGCTGTTTAAGTGTAATGGTTAGTCATAGCCCCTTGTCGTAGCTTGAGTCTTAAAACGATCACTGATTCTCTAAATCCACAGGGTCCTCTTTCTGAATATTTAGCCTAATGTACTGTGCTATAGGGCATTTGGAGTGCTGTGAGCTATTACTTGTAAATTTAGATTCCAAACGAGAAAGCAATTCTAGGAGGAAAAGTAAGCTGTCATATTATACAAGGTTTGAATAAAGATGCAAACCTAAAATATATACCGAGATGAAGTTTCAGAAAAAAGGAAGCCAGCTTGGTGTCTCTAATGCTTAATTAGGAACTCATCTAGAAAGATGAGCCACTAAATAGCCAAGTCAGACTTTTAATTGAGTAATCGACTTTACCCTTTCTAACTTAGTCAATTTTCTCTTAGTGTTTACACATACAATACTCAAAGTGTTTAAATTTATACTCGGATTCAGTTGGTGACATTAATATTGAAATTTTGTGGTCGCATGTAAAATAGAGTTGGAATAGATGCGGTCATTTAGGAGTTATTACCTATATTCCTCTTCTGCGGCAGTGATCCACATTTACTAAAGACTTGTATTTTTTTCTCTGAGTAATTTAAGTAACAATGGGATGCCAGAAATACCTGTTTCCGATCTTGCTTATTGTTGGTATCACTTATTTATTGTTAATACTTAGCATATCCACCCAGCCTACCAAGTAGATGCCATTAGTGGAAGCAATGCCAGGAACCTCAAATCCTTTTAACTGTGGATTATAATTATGGGGTAGAGAAAATTGAAAAAGAACAGCTTAACATAAGACCACATCTAAACAGAATATTATAATTATGAATTGAAGTCATGAAGCGCATGCGCTTCAGCTTGATGGCTTAATGACCTGTGAACTCATTGATTGTACTGTGTTAGGAAAGCATGGTTCTGTGTCTTAGGGTGGTCTTTGGAGAGAAGAGAGGAGTTGTGTACTTGTGAGAATAGCTTTGTCATACCCTCACCTGGTTGTTCATGCAGAACTGTAGTATTCTGTCCCAAATTTCACAAAACTCCTCATGAATTCGTGTAACTTAACAAATCCTCATAATAAACCTTACTGTGTTCAGATGGGTCTCTGCATGATCTTTCTATTTTGTTTGGAATAGGTACAGACATATATATAGAGAGTTAATCAAGATGCTAGGCAAATTTATGTTTTGTCTTTTATTTAGTGCTTTATTTAGTGCTGTGCTAGGTGCTTTACATGTATTATCCAGTTTAATTCTCAAAACAATGATAAGAGAGGTAATGTTTACAGAATGAGAAACTGAGCACAGAGAGTTTAAAATAAGGTCAAACTAGCCAGGAAAAAGTAGAAATAGAGATTCAAATCCAGGTCTGTGTGATGTGAAATCTCAAAATTATATCATACTGTTTACTTTGTGATTAACTTTTAAGTCAGATTGTTGATAAAAATAATGTGTCTAATTAGTAGAAACTCTAACTTTTCAGAATGTACTGACAAATTTTTGCATGAACAGAATCCATATAAAGAGTGCTCCAATTTCTTATTTTACTCTTGTAGGAACTGAAAGATGTTGGCCATCGTGATCAGATGGCTGCAGCTAGAGGAATCCTGCAGAAAAACGTTCCCATCCTGTATACCGCATCCCAGGCATGCCTACAGCACCCTGATGTCGCCGCCTATAAGGCCAACAGGGACCTGATATACAAGCAGCTGCAGCAGGCAGTCACAGGCATTTCCAATGCAGCCCAGGCCACCGCCTCAGACGATGCCTCCCAGCACCAGGGTGGAGGTGGAGGAGAACTGGCATATGCGCTTAATAACTTTGATGTAAGTTATGCTTGAGAGGAAACTTCAGGCTCTTTACCATCCCCCAAAAGATAACAGGTTCCTGGGGAAATGTGATCAAGGCTTCTGATGATAGTTCAGTTTCCACTTAGATTTGAAATTTAAGCTGTAAGAAATTATGAATCATCAGTCTACTTGATCTTAACTTGGCCTAAAGCATGTATCTTTTTTCTTTTTTTATTAATAATTTGGGTTAAACTTCTGGTTTCTTTTATGCAACTTGTGTTTCCCATGAGGTCATTCTTTGTTGAGGATATGAGGTTGGTTCATTTCAGTCAAGATTTTGACTTTTTGGCAGAGTGAAGCTATGGGAGACAACAGAAACAAAGTACATGTAGGTCTGCCCCTGCCAGGGCCTCATGATCTATTGGGAGATTAAGAAACATTATATGTGACTGCAACAGAAGTGCCATCATCTTAATCTTACTTGCCTGTGTAGACATTTTAATACTTCTCAGTGACTAAATTGGAATAATGAACAAAAAATTTAATGAAGTGGGAGCAAATTTGGGATTAAAGTATTTTCTTACCATAATGCTATATTATTACTTTCGTAATAGATGTTGCCCTAGATCTATCCTGTGTATACAACTGTAATGTTAATTTTTTTGGGTGTGTTTGTTTTTAATTGCTACCCACAATGCCTCATGGCTTCCAGTAGATGGCAGCAGCTTAAGATTTTTTAATAGGTTTATTTGTTTATTTATTTATTTATTTTTAAAGTTGTTGGGGCAAATTTAAAAACAAAATTAAAGGGGAATTGTGTTTCAAGTGGCTAGCATCCTTTCATAAGTAGGGATGCATTGCTTTATAGAACCAATACAATGGGATGCATTTTGTTTTTTAAGTCTTTCCTTGCCTTTACCTTTTCTTTCTTTTTTTTGTCTTACTTCTTCATTTTGGCTTGAGTAACTGATCCTTGCTTACATACATGGCTGATTTAAGACTTCATAAAGCATGAAGGGAGTGTTAAGTCTAAGGACTGGGGTATTAGAACTGAATTTTTACCCTGGAGCTCTAAACATTAAAGTACTTTTTAACAAACTCTTTACAATATATTTTACAATTTACTGGCACTGTTTCTCCCCCCTCCCCACCACCTCCCCCAAATTAGGCAGTGTTAAGTATTTGTCTCTTTAAAGGCAGTACCATGGTGACATTTTTTCCTAAGTTGAGTAATATCTATCAGAAACTGCTTAACTTCTTAGAGTCACAGTTTTTTATTGGTAAAATGAGGTGGTTGCACTAAATGCTCTCAGGCCTATTGTGGTTCTGTGACTCTATTACAATTCTATGACCATTTATTCCTCATTTTTGTTGGCTAGAAAGCATGTTGTATTCAGTTTTGACCAGAGAAATCCTATAATAACCTAATCTGGTAAGAAAAATGATCAGCTAAAATGTGGGTTAATAATGAACTGAAGGTATTGCCTGTTCAGTTTTAAAACTGAGGGTTCTTTGCAAGGGAAGGAAGAAATGTATACTCATTGGAAAAGGGCAAGGTTTTGGTAGAAGAAATTTGGCATTTAAGTTGAAATCAATAAAGACATAGACCCTATAAAGAAAAATTAAAGCCAAAATATTTGCATGAACATTTACTAGTGTGAAGATAAATTATATCAAGTGGAGAAGTTGGAAGGAGGCCAGTAGCTGGTATCTTGGGGTGTTGATGTTTGACTTTGTTCCTATAGCTTAGTTTTGACTAGACCTCAGGTGGCACTGGAAAAGCTGGGTTTAAGTGGAGTCAGTGGAGGGAAGGGGAGAAAGAAGAAGGATTTGTTCTCACTGAGGCAGTTATACCTCACAGACTGGCTTTGTTGGGGAGGATTGCTATTGTCTCTTACAGAATAATAGAGTTCATTGAGCAAAGAAAGGCTCTAAACTAGACATAACCGGATAAATTTTAGACTAAATTGTTTGTAAAACTTGATTAGATGTGTAAGGTGGGGAAAATAGATGAAAATTCATTATAAACGCATTTCTTTCTGAAACTTTAAGGTTACCGTTACATTTTCATTTAAAATTTTTTTTTTGTGGTGAAACAGTTCTAATACCACATAGCAGAAAAAGAGAGGTCATTTTTATTTTCCTTGTAATTCTCATTTGGTAGTTTTAATTACTGGTACTGTACAGGTTGACCTTTCAATGTTCAGAATAAGTAGCATGAGCATTATAAATTTGTATTTGCATTTGTGGTAGCTCACCTTACCCAGGTGCTGTTTGGCTGGATAGTATTGTTTCCAGTGCCTTCTTTGAGAAGTGATCAAACATAGGCCAACTTATATGGGATGGCTACTCATCTGCCAAGAAGAATAACTTTCAGATGTTGGAATTTTTGTGTTAACTCTTAATATTCCTAATGGATACTTTCTTTACCTTCTTGAATAATGGAGGGAACAGACATAAGCACTAACATTTAGTAATGCTTCCCCTACAGAAACAAATCATTGTGGACCCCTTGAGCTTCAGTGAGGAGCGCTTTAGGCCTTCCCTGGAAGAGCGTCTGGAAAGCATCATTAGCGGGGCTGCCCTGATGGCAGACTCATCCTGCACACGTGATGACCGGCGTGAGCGAATCGTGGCCGAGTGCAATGCTGTCCGCCAGGCCCTGCAGGACCTGCTCTCGGAGTACATGGGCAATGTGAGTGTTAAAAATTTTCTTTGAAGTAAGATATTTATACCTGGGGAGTTTTCCAGAACATGTTGGATCTGAGAGGTTTTAACTATTAATATCAAATATGTCCTTGACATTTTTGGGTGGGTCAAATTTTTCAAGGAATGGAGAAATGGCTAAGTGGCCCTTTCATCCCTGATTTTTTATTTAAATTTTTTTTGAACTTATAAAAATCATACAATGAGCACCTAAAAAATTTATCTAGGTACACCAGTTAACACATATATACATGTGCATTTGTGTGTGTGTGTATATATATATATGTTACATATACAACAACATACCTTTTTTTTTCTCTGAAGAATTTGGAAGTTGTAGATGTTATGATGGTTCACCTCTAAATATCTTAGCATGTCTCTCCAAAGGATAATGACCTTCTATACCACAAAAATGCCATTATCGTAACTAGGTGGCCATCTAATTTTGGGCAAAAGGGAATGCTGAAAACCTGTCTCTTTAATATTTATAGTTTATGAAATTTTTTCCTGAACAGTATAGAATGTTGTAAGAGTAGATAATTACCAAGTAGAGCTATATGAGGCAAACTGAGTAGTGTTTTTCAGTTTTTAAGCTTTGTGTTTAAAAACCAGGGTTATGAAATTTGACACTTGACTTTTGGCCATAGAAAATACTGTAATTGTTGATTTTTCCCTATTGTCATGTTTTTCTTTTTCCTTCCCTTATACTTTCTCTTCCATTCCAGTTAATTAATGCTAATTTAGAGTGATTGTCATTTAGACCTTGTGCCTAATATTTTACTGTGGCAAAGAAGCAATCAAATAAAAATTATATAAAATCATTTCAAAGGGAAGAGGGGGGACAACATGAAGTTGTCATCACTAGTGTTTTTGCCTATTTAATGCTTTTCAAAAAGAGATCTTGGTCCTTTCTCATTTGTTCATTTGCCATTCTTCTTGTTTGTTCACTTATGGCCTATGTAAGTGAATAGGTAATGGTGAGTCATGATGGAATCCCTACGGTGAAGATGAATGCCTTCCTATGTGTATCTTGTTTCTACCATATTGTGAAATTAGTGAAACATATTGAATTTTTTTAAGCCATTGCCATGTTTGATCATAGGCAGTCTACCTCAGAAAAATGAGATTAGAAGTTTAGTTAAATTAAATGGAAAAAGCAGTTGATAAGTCACAGTGAAAATGTGGGACACATTTAAAAATCTGTATCTAAGCTTGAACATTAGAAAATACAAAAAAATCGATAAGTTGAAGAATGGCTAACAATGTTGCAGTCTTAAACAGAGGAGTAAAGACTCAGGTATATATGTGGATCAGTCATCTGCTGTCTTGTAGTGCTGGAAGTGGTATAAGAGTGTCCAATGTAGTTATGATTAGGAAACCACTTTGAAAACAGACTTTGGTGGGGAAGAAGATGTGATAAATCTGTTCTGATTGCTGCATTCTAGAGCTTCCTAACCAGTCTATAAGATATCCCCTGAGTCTTGGGGTTAGTCAGATTCTTGGGCTAGTCACCCCTGGTCATGAATAACTTTCTGGTTTCTCCCTGAAGTGTCATACAAATAGCACTTCCTGTTCATGCCATGAATTTAAACTGAAGACATGGAGATCATAATAGCATTCTTAAGTGAAAACTAGAACAATGCTTAATGTTAGGCTGAAATTTAAGTATTGTGGGGGTCTTAAAGGAAATTTTCTTTCTTTCTTTCTTTTTTTTTTTTTTTTTTGAGACAGAGTCTCACTCTCTTGCCTGGGGCGAGTGCCCTGGCGTCAGCCTAGCTCACAGCAACCTCGAACTCCTGGGCTCGAGCAATCCTACTGTCTTAGCCTCCCGACTGGCTGGGACTACAGGCATGTGCCACCATGCCCGGCTAATTTTTTCTCTCTATATATTTTTAGCTGTCCAATTAATTTTCTTTCTATTTTTGGTAGAGATGGGGTCTCGCTCTTGCTCAGGCTGGTCTC
>RJWJ010021516.1:0-27794 GCA_004363605.1 Indri indri
GTATTTTAAGACTTCTTCACAATCCTTCCAATCTTACAGATACAAATGCACTTTAATTCTGAAAACAATTGGTTCATTCTAAACCAAATAATCAGGTAGGACAAAATTGTTGCCTTTAAGAGCAGTATCTGGGGCTACCTTATTTGGAAGAATTTGGAACTCTCTGTGGCTCTTTGACTGGAAGAACATCTGATACCAGTTTACAGATTCCATGATTCATTAAAGGATTTTGGTTTGCTCATATGCCTTTAGTTCTCTGTTTTTATCCTAAAGATTTCCCCACAAACATATTTCAGTATTTTTCTGAATGGATAGATTATTTCTCTGAATTTATTTGTGTGTTTGTGTTCTGTGTGGTCTTTTTTCTAATTATGGTGATTTATGTCACTGGTGTAGTCTTTTGCGTTCCTTTCTTGGGTGGAAGATCATTTTTGGCTTTGGACTGGAATGTCCCAGAATAACTGCTGTTTAAAAGACTCCTTGTGTGTTGCAATTTCAAGGAACTCTCATGATTGAAGCTGAGAATCTATCTATAGGCACCAAATAGAGTAGGAATATTTATATCCCTGATTTCTGCTCAAGGGTTTCCATTACTTCAAAACACACTTAGCCCAATTCTCCACTCAGGCCTGGAAGAAGCAAAGCCGTGGGCGGCATCTGAAGACATTGTGACAAGAGGCGGGATCTTGATTTTCAGTGCTTTTCAATCACCTGGGGACCTTGTTAAAATGCAGATTCTGATTCAGAAGATCTAGAGTGGGGCCTGAGAAATTGCCTTTCTATTTAATATTAATTTCCCAGATGACGTTGGTGCTGCGGGTCTAGGCAATATACTTTGAGACACACTGGTCTGTAGTATTTTCTGTATTTTCCTGAAGGTAAGACTCCCTGGGGTGGCCGTTGTACATGCAGACTACCAAATCGTTCCCTTAGGAATTCTGATTCAGGGATCTGTGCTGGGATCTTTAATAGCCCCTCATTTCAAGAGCCTCTCCATGCTCTGGTCCCAAGCTGTTTCTTCAACTGATCTGCCCGTACTCCTCTACTGCTCCATTCATTCATTTTTCTTCCTCCTTCCCTCCCTCCCTGCCTTCCTTCCTTTCAACAAATATTCGTTCAGCATCTCCTGTGCTAAATGCTGGGACAGCTCTAAATAAGAGAGTTAGGCCTTGCCCTTGTCTAGTAGGGGAAACAGACAATACGCAAGTAAGCAGGTAAACAAGTAGGAGAATTATAGTCTGTGATATATGCTAAGAAGAAAATAAACAGGATAATGTGTTGGAGAGGGATGGGGAGGAGGTGAGAAACCATTTAAGCCAACGTTATCTGGTTAGCTCTCCAAGAATGATGGTTAAACTGAAATTCATATCCAACACTCTAGCCTAAGACACACTACTTGCTGAATGTGCCCTGTGTTTGGGGGCGCGTGGCCTTTGTGCATGCTGTTTCTTTCCCCACGAGTGCCTTCTTACCAACCCCATCTGCAATTATTTAAAGACCAGTTTCCCCAGCCATATGTGAAGTTACTCCCCAGAACCCCCAAAGCACCTTCTGTACCTCTATCCTGGTCTAGATCATTCTTCCTCAAATTGCAGTTGCTTTGTGATAATAATGGCTGCATTTGGCGGGCACACACTATTCATTTACACACATTATCTCAAATTAATAACGATGGTAGGTGATATTATTATCTTCATATTATAGGTAAGGACACTGAAACTTGGGCAGGCTAAGTAGCTTGCCTGAGATTGTACAACAAACAAGTGACAGAGCAGAGATTCCAACCATGACCTTACAGTTGATCTGTTTTGTCCCCCATAGCAGATCTTAAGCAACGGGAGGAAAGTGACTATTACATTTTTTTTGTTTCCTTAAATTAAAAACAAAAATCAAGTTGCAGAAGCATGTTCACATGTGTGTATCACAAAGGAGAAAAAGCGAAACATGAAAACAGAATTCCTCTCCCTTCATATATAAGTTTGCTAGGGCTGCTCTAACGAAGTACCACAAACAGAGTGGCCTGAAAGCAGAAATGTATCGTTTCACAGTTCTGGAGGCTGGAGGTCTGACGTTAAGGTGTCAGCCTGTCTGTGCTCCCTCTGAAGGCACTGGAGAAGTATCTGTGCCAGGTGTCTCTCCCTAGCTTCTCATGGTTTCTTGGCTTGTGGCAGCATGATGCCAGTTTGCACATGGCATTCTCCCTGTATGTGAATCTGCATCCACATTTCCCCTTTTCATAAGGACAACAACCATACTGGATTAGGGGCCCACCCTACTGACTTTACCTTAACCAGTTACTTCTGCAACAACTCCATTTCCAAATAAGGTCACATTCGGAGGTGCTGGGGGTTAGGGCTTGAGCATATGAATTTTGAGGGGCCACAATTCAACCCCTAACACATTACACTATGTGACTTTTATCACAATGCTGATCCCTAAAGCAGAGCTGTAGGGACAGACAACTGATGTAGCTGTCCTGTTTGCCCGTTCCTAAAACCAACACTGCAGAGGGGTCAAATGGTCAATTAAGACAAGTTTTATTGGACCAAAATCAAACCTAGTTTTAGCTTCGAGCTTCAGTAGATTCAGTCAATCTGGCACCAACACTGGCCTTTCATGTAAGCAAAGGAGGTCACCCACGTGGTGCTGAAAACTCAGTCTGCTTTAAGCTGTCACAGCCTGTGATTCCTTCTGCCCCTCTCCAAAGGGAGAGGCGATTGCTGTGTATAATGTTACAGTACTTATAAGTTATATTTGATAATACTTAAAATACATAAAAATTATTTCAAAATGGGCTTAGTAAGTTTCACTAAGTTTTGGTAGTAAAAGAAAATGAAATATTATTATTAGGAAATATTGTTATTAAGAAGGAGAAGGGGCTGATCATTTAGGAAGCCCTAAATAGTAAGGGGCCTAGACACAGTACTTTATAATGAAAAATAGGTTAGAATGTTGCAAAGTCAAATTTTTAAATACGGAGTCCAACAAACCACAAACCATAGGTCATGTAAAATGTTAAGAATATTGAATTGGCCAAGCATGGCTTTTGCTTAATAGATTGCAAAATTCCTGAAAAGAAAGATTCTTTCATCTGACTCATCTTTGTATCCCCAAAAACGTCCAGAGTATTGCATGTAACAGGTTTTAACATATTAAATTGAATATAGTTTTTAAGTGGTTTGACTGTGGCTTGACAGAAGACAAGAAGCATTGAAAGTTAAATGTAATAAGTTAAAGAAACATATGCAATGTTTTACTATATGCTGGAAACTGTTCTAAGTATAATCGGGCAATGAGGTAGATTCTTTTATCTCCACGTTAAATATAACAGAACAGAGAGATTGAATAGCTCACACATAGCTAGAAAGTGGTAGCAGTGGGAATTCACACCAAGGCTGTTGACATTTATAGTTCACACTCTCAATCATTGTGCTATAGTGGTAGTTAACACCGCTGGTGAACAGCCAGAGCTTTATTTCCTAAGAAATTCATCAACCGAGAAGGTGTTTACCATCCACCAGTTGGTGTATTGCTCCTGTTAGAATTCAAGAAATACAGTGTAGGGATGAAATGCTGTACTCTAGACTTATGCCTTTTTTTTTTTTTTTTGAGACACAGTCTCACTCTGTTGCCTGGGCTAGAGGGCTGTGGCCTCAGCCTAGCTCACAGCAACCTCAAACTCCTGGGCTCAAGCGATCCTACTGCCTCAGCCTCCTGAGTAGCTGGGACTATAGGCACACATTACCATGTCTGGCTAATTTTGTATGTATATATTTTATATATACATACAAGATCATATATATATATGATCTTGTTGGGTTTTTTTTGTCCTTCATCCTGTTAATGTGGTATGTCACCTTGATTGATTATTGTATGTTGAACCATCTTGCATTTCAGGAATAAATCCTCCTTGGTCATGGTATATAACACCTTCGATATGCTGTTGAATTTAGTGTGCTAGTATTTTATTAAGGATTATTGTATCGGTATTCATCAGGAATATTGGTCTGTAGTTTTCTTTTCTATAGTGTCTTTTCCTGGCTTTGGTATCAGGATAATAATGCTGGCCTAATAGAGTGAACTTGGACATGTTCCCTTCTCATTAATTTTTTAAAGAAAGAGTTGGAGGAGGGTTGGTATTAATTCTTCTTCAAATGTTCGGTAGAATTCTTCAGTGAAGCCATATGATCCTGGGCTTTTCTTTATTGGGAAATTTGTTTTTTTAAATAAAAGGATATTTAATTCTTGTCCTTAGAAACTATAAAGATGGTACATGAGCTGGAAGTGAGACTGTGCCAAACAATGGCCAAAAAAGAATCATCCATTCCATGACTTCTCCTTTGTCTTGTCTCTCAAAAATATGTTAACAGCTATGATTATTGTTTATCACCTCACATTATTTTTATCCAATTATTTGCCATAGTTTACTTTCCTTCTACATGAATTCTAGACCCCCTGTTTTTGTGTACTTAAGTGCCACATCTCTGAGGCCTGGCAGGAATACTGATGTTCTGTGCCATGTTGTCTTTTGATTGACAACACCTATTTGGTGTACTTCATTTCCCCTTGATTGCTACATCTCACGTATTGGTAGAGAAAATGTTGTGAATAGGTTTTTGTCCTTCTACCTATCTCATAAGAGGGTCCTGACCCACTTGCCCAAGTAATGGCACACAATTCAGAGATCTTTCGAGAACCAGACTGCTAGATATTTTGGATTCTTGTCTTACTAACTGATGACATACCTGCAATACAGGTCTTCAGACATGGCTTCTGCTTTCTCTTCTAATCATCTAATCTTAAGTCTTTTCCTTGTGTTCTAGCCTGGACAGCCTCAAGCCAGGGGATCTGTTGGGAGGCTTTTGATTACTGATTCAATCTCCTCACTAGTTATTGGTCTGTTTAGATTTTCTTTTTCTTCATGATTCTGTCTTGGTAAGCTGTGTGTTTCTAGGAATTTTTTTCATCTCTTTTAGGTTATCCAATTTATTGGCATACACTTGTTCATAGTATTCTCCTTGTTTTAGTCTGTTTTCTGTGGCTATAACAGAATACGGAAGAATAGAAAAGAGGTTTATTTAGTTCATGGTTCTGGAAGCTGGGAAGTCCAAGATGGGGTGGCCATATCTGGTGAGGGCCTCGAGCTGCTTCACGGCATGCGGATAAGAGGAAGCGGAAGCAAGCACACATGAAAAAAGACAAGTACCAGGGGCTGGGCTAACTTTTTAGCAACCTGCTCTTGAGATAACTAAAGCAGCCCCTGGAGAATGGCATTAATCCAATGACCCACACCTCCCACTAGGCCCCCTGCCCAATGCTGCCACATTGAAGAATTAAGCTTCCAACACATGAACTTTTGGGGTACACATTCAAACCATAGCACTCCTATAATCCTTTTTATTTCTGTGGCATCAGTTGTAATGTCCCCTCTTTTGTTTCGATTTTAGTTATTTAAGTCTTCTCTCTCTTTTTTTCTTTAGTTAGTCTAGTTAAGGGTTTCTCAATTTTGTTGACCTTTTCCAAAACTAACTATTAGCTTCATTGATTTTTAAAATTATTTTTCTATTCTCAATTTGATTAATCTCTGCTCTAATCTTTATTATTTCCTTAAGACAGTAAACTTTATGCTATCTGCTTTTTGAAAAAAAAAAAAACAAAAAAACTATGATTAAAAAAAGAAGTAGTTAGTCTCCCTGGGGAAGGAACGAGAGTGAGGGATAATGAAGGGTCAGGAGGAAACTTTGGAGGATGATGGGTTGTCTTGATTGTGGTGGTGTTTTCACAGGTGTGAACATATCTCAAAACTCATTGAATTGTACACTTAACCTATGTGCAGTTTATTGTATGTCATTATACCTCAGTAAAGTTGTCAAATTGTGGACTTTCTGAAAACAAGTCAAATAATTAAAGTTTGCAGGCACACATTATTCCCAAGGATCTTTTTATTCTAAGTGTAGTCCATTCAAAATTCTTTAACTAAAAGGCCATTGTCAGTATATTTGTCTCCTTTACTGTCTGTGTTCACAGCTTTGCAATGTTGATACTAATCTGCTATTAAAATTCTGAATCCATTACTCTCAGTTTTCTTCAGAAGAAGCAGCACCGTCAAGGGACTGAAGCTTGACAGGAAGATTCGCTCTCGACATTTCTCAGCTTGACTCTTCCACTGTCATGATTTCAGATATTCATCCTATCGCAAGAGCTTGTTCAATGAAACGACATCGTTCTCTTAATTTTTTGAAGAAGGTAGCATTGACGACATTGCAGACACTTACATGTTTAACTTTGAAGACTGTTTTTTCAAGAGCTTCATTTATCAACAATAAAACCAGCAATGATGTTGCACTACCCCAGATGGCTTTAGGATGCCAATCGTGTTGTTGAAATTATATAGTTTAAACCGCAGATGTGACTACTTTTATACTAGTTCTTTAAAAAAATCTAAAACCCCTCTTTGTTAAAACAAACGGAACCTAAAACACTACCACGTATTATACAATAGATGAAAAAATGTTTCAAGGCAACTAGACTTAGGTGCAACTTGACATTTTTCTCTTAGGTTCTTAATGATTACCAGTGCCAGGTTCTTCCCTGTTTTTGCCTTCAAAACTAGAAATTTTCCTTCCTTCACCTCATTAATTCCATTATGAACTCCACCACCCGGAATGCATACAGCAGCTCCAACTCCACAGAGTGGCTTCATCTGCAATTTAAATCTCAAAGGCTCCCATTATTCCTGTTGAAGGCTATGGCTTTAATGTAATTTATTAAACATTTATTCAAAAGATATTAATTGGACATCGAACTATGTGCCAGGGCTCTATATCAGAGACACAATAGTGAATAAGGAAAACATAGTCACTCTCATGGAATTTATAGTCTAATTGGAAAGACAGATATTGAAGAAGCAATTATAAGATTGATGAGTGTTACAATAAAAGAAGTACAGGATGTTTGTTATGGGAACATTTCTTTTCCCTCTGGGCTTCAGGAGAAAAACAACCACCAGGTTAAAAAAAAAAAAAAAAAAAAAAAGACTGTATTTTCCCTTCAATTTCCTATTCCTGGCAACCCAAAGGAAAGATTCCACACAGGGAGTATCTGTATTAAGATAGAAACAAGTCCCTATGACTAATTTTTTTCTTCCTTTTTAGGAAAATAGAAACATCCCTCATAGCAGTAAGCATACTTTCAGCTTAGCTGCTGATGGGTAAGGTCAGGTATTTATAACAATTCCTTAGTTTTCTCTGGGTGGCTACAGCTGTTTTTCACATTTTATAAGGTATCTCTGCCTGGGAGATACTTAAAAGCTACCCTCAAAAAATGGTTGCATTCCTATGTTTTTAAACAGTGGTTAAACCAGTTGTTAGACCATATCTACAAATTGGTTTTTGGAAAGCCTCGAAGAGACTTTTTTGATCTTAGATTTCTTGAAATACCTGGGAGCTCTCAGAGAAAAGATCCTGTTGACCTTAAGGCCATGTTTACAAGTCAATAGCACAAAAACATGTTTGCTATGAAAACCATTTGCTAGATCTACAAGCACAGTCAAGCAGGTCACCAAATAAGTAAATGAACAACTTGAGTGTCTTCTGAAGGATGAATGGGCCAGCTCCAAAATCAGTGTCAACAGCGGCCTGAACCACGGAAGAAGAAGGTCACATCTGGTTGAAAATGCCGAAGAGAGATAAGGTGCTTTTCAAATGGGTAACCTAAGATTATCCTTCAACCAGGACTAAACCAAATAGAAGATAAGTTACATGTTTACATGGAGAATCCAAATAGTATTTACGACAAGCCGAGAGTCCAGCCCACTTACGTGAGAGATGTTTTCTTCATTCGCCACCCTAGTTCACAGACAAGGGGAGAGGGGCTTCGGCACTCAAGTCCTCCCCTAGTCCTCACCTACCTAACATCCCTGCGGTGAAGGAGGGAATCTGTGAGCATTTAATTCTTTTGACTGACAAGGACAAAAATTTGTCTTCGGAATAGACCTAGAACAATGAAGCACAGCATTGGGCGAATGTCAACTCCTTATGGTAGACAGAGCCCTGAACCTTAGGAGAATCAACTTAACCTCTCTGGGTCTCTCTCTCTCTCTCTTTTTTTTTTTCCCTTAATGGCCTGGATTAGAAGGCTACACATCAGAATCACTTGGGATACTTGTTCAAAGTAGAGATTTCAGGGCCCAACCCTACACGTTCTGACTAGTGGTCTGGCATGGGAAGCGGGTGGAAGTAAGGTGAGTAGTGGATTTGCAGTGGGAACGAAGGTTGAGGTGTGTTTTCTAAAAGCCCTGCTGGTGATCCTACTAGGTAGGGCACTAAGTCAAGTTCTACTCTCAGAGACGATTTCAGGAAACAAGGCTACTATTCCGCAAGTAATACACTAGTGTTGTACTACATAAAGTCATACAGCCTGCACTGGAAATAAAATATTCATGTATCCTCCCATCTCCCAAAGACTAATCTGGGTTGACCCCAGGGTTATAAAAAGTAATAATAATAATAAAGTTAGTAACAGTAAAATTTACTATATGCCGAACACTGATCTTCATATGTCTTCATATAATTCTCTAAACAACACTGTGAGATAGAGTATTAGTATTATCTGAACTTTACAGATGAAAATCCAAGGCATAGAGAAGTCAAGTAACTTACATACGGCAATAGTAACAGATAACCAAGTGTACCAGCTGCATTCAGGCTAGCTTATGGGGACTTTCTGTCTGGAGAAACTTAAGTTGCTTCCCTCTAACATTGGGTGGCAACGTGGTTTTATGCAAAAAGTCCAGATGTTGGCATCAGACACTTATTCAACATCTGGCATGAGCACACACACTTGCTATGGGATCTTGGGTGACCTTACTTAGCCTTGCTAAGTGTCCTTGTCAGCTTGGGCTGCTACAACAAAATACCATAGATTCGGTGGCTTAAACAACAGAAATGTATTTCTCAAAGAACTAAAGGCTGGAAAGTCCAAGATCAAGGTGCTGGCCAATTCGTTTCCTGGTGAGGGGCCTCTTCCTGGTTTTCAGGCAGCCACCTTGCTGTATCCTCTCATATGGGGGAGAGAGAGAGCTCTGGTCTCTCCCTCTTTTTATAAGAGCACTGTTCCCAGCATGAGGGCTCTACCTTCATGACTTCATTTAACCCTAACACCTCCTAAAGGTCCCACTTCCAAATACTGTCACACTGGGGACTAGGGCTTCAACATACGGATTTGGGGAGATGCAACATTCAGTCCATAGCACTAAATTTCAGTTTCTTTATCTGTGAAATATATGTCAGTCTTATTTGCAAGACTTGAGAATTAAATAAGATGTTTATAGGCATTAGCCCGGTCTTGTAATAAAACCAAAGTAAAACATTCAAAAAATTTATTGACTGTGTGTCAGGTACTTTTGAATAAAATCTAAAGTATGATAACCACTTATCGAGTACCATGTTTTTAGAGCGATGCTACCTGCATTGTGTGCCTTTAATTCTTCTTCACTCTTACGAGGTAGGTATCATTATTGCTATTTTATAGGTGAGACGAGGAAACTGGGAGGTTAGATGTTTTCCTGAAGTCACAACTGGTGAGTGGCAGAACTGAAGCTGGAACCCGGGTGTGTGCTCTGAGGTGATATGTTGCCTCTTCAGTTTAGACAGAAATATGTGAAATCAATTATTTAAAATCTTTACAACATATATCTAAACGGATATTTTTACTTAAGAATTCTGAGGTTACAAGAAATGTTTATTATGAACCTCAGAAGGTGAGAACGCAATGCTTTCATCTTTATGGTCACCTTATCTGCTGAGTAAAGATCAGGATACCTGCTCTCGCAGTGGGACAAATGGCCAAAAAACAATCAGGAAATTGTGTTCTCTTTCTGGCCCTTCTCTTCCTTCCACTCTTCACTCTTGATGTCTGTTGGTCCACATTTACCCAAGGCCAACTTCCAGGGAAGAATTATAGCTCTGAAAGCATTGGCCCAAGGGCAACATTCTTTTCTAGTGCTAGAATTCTTTAGTATATGAACTGTCACCCAGCCCCTGGTTTTCTGTCTCTAATTAGTCAAAGGGGTGTAGAAACATTTATGCTCTCTCCTCTGGAAGAAATTCTTCTGTGACCTTGTTCACCTCCATTCCAACTTGTAGGCTGAACGAACATCTTGCTTAAAGAGAGAAATGCTTAGTTTTCAGGGAAACTAATAAACAAGCTGGGATTGAGTTTCCTTTTTAGGAAAATTTTCTGGATTAAAAAAAAAATCAGTTCTACATTTAGTATTTTAATAATGTGTTGGTTATGAAATTCTTGGAAAAATATAAGGTGGTATTGAAGGATTCTGAAGAAACTGCAGTGTAATCACAAAACTACACAACTGTATCAGAAACAAAAGCACTGACAGAAAAACCTCTTTTCCAATATAACCGGAAAAATGAGTGAAACCACTGAATCTCTATTTGGCAGGATCCAAACACTTGGCTTCTTAAGGTAACCACTGAGAGGCTGGAGGTCAAGTCCAGGGAGGTGCCACTAAGAAACCACACCGTTCATCCAGCCAACTGGAGACAGTTCATCAATCACAAAGACAGAGAAATGAACAATGCAACTCTGAGAATTTAAAGAGGTTAGTCCTGGGAATCTGGCTTAGTTGATTGCAGTGACCCCTCAAGTTAATATTGAACAAACCACACTCTGGTCTTCACTGCCTTATCATTAGCTAAAGGGAGATAAGCAAAATATGTGGGGCTCTGACACAGCTGGACTGAACCTTTTAATGGAATAGCTCTAGGAGAAACTTCTGCTAGTAATGGCATGGTAACAAATAACATTTAGTGATGATTACATGAGGATTTATTCACACCAAGAATATGCAAAAATGTACTCATATATTTTTGTGTCTTAACCTCTTTTCTTTCCAATCTATAACTTTTCTTTGGTACAGCTTTTCTCATTTAGTTTCAATTTTATTTAATCTTTATATAAATAGCCTTCAATCCCATAGAGAAATCAGCAGTTCACTAAATAATTAAATCCTTCCTAAGAAAATGACAGTAAGAAATTTTTTTTCTTTCTCTCTCTTTCTCTTCTCTTTGTAAACAAAGGTTGGTTGACAGTCGGTGATCTCAGGCCTGAAGTATTTGGCTTTACCCTTTGTTCGAGACTCCTGGTAAGCCCTGGTAGGCAAGTGATCTACAATTAAGATGACAATCCCCCACCCCCCTCCTTTGCATTTAAGAAGTTGAGTCTTTGTGATTTTACAATTTGTTAGCAGTCTTAAATACTATTAATATTACTGTCTTTTTGGTTGATGTGTTTGTAGTTATTGTAACTACGCTGATCTAAAAAATGAGCTAGAGATTTTTGCAAACACACACAAAAACTTTTACTTTGAAAAAAAAATCACTGCTTTCATAATTAATTTCAAAGGACAACCATCAGAACAATATTCTTTCCCAAAAGCGGGAAAATTTTAAAAATATATATTTTAAAGGGTTTTGCAACTGCAAAACATACAAAAGTACCAATATTTAAAATTGGAAGTTAGTAAACTGTTCAAAAACCTTGCTAAACTAATTAATGAGACCTTTTTCCCCAAGCATTCCCTGATGTGTTGAAATTTGAGGGAAGGAAAGGCTCCTTTCCCCACCCTTCCCCCACCCTGCAGGAAGGGCTGGAGCTAGAGGCCTGGTATATGGACCCCAAAAGGAGGGGCTTATCCCTTCGCAGTAAGCGCGGGTACAGTGAGTGCTACTAAGACAGGATGCTGGTTGAGTACAAGCCCGGCCAGGATTCCTAAAACAGAGGCACGGCGGGCGCAGTGCAGGGGAGGCACAGTCCTCCAAATTCACAGCTGCTGCCAGTTTCCCAAACTGTTTTTAGAATCTGCAGGGCTGGGAGTGGAACAGGTTACACTCACTTATTGTGGCTTGGTTTGCAAGTCTGGGACGGGAGCCAGATAGAGGATTTTCTCCCATAATTCAGAAGATGATGTGTGCTCTCCAGAGAGAGATGTAAAGTCACAGAGTATTAAAACGGGGGCTTTGGAGATCATTTAGCGAATCACCCACTCATTTTACAGCCAGGCAATGGAGGCTCAAAAATTTAAGCAACTTTCCTAAGGTCACATAACTGGTCTCTGAATTGAGCTGGGACTCGAACACAGTATTTTCTTCCAACTCGTTCATAGTTGACAAAGCAAGCAGATAATACATTAAAGTTTTCAGATATAACTTGAAGATACATAAAACATAGACTTTGGCATATATATTTAAATGTTAACTGTAATAAAATACAAGTAACAAAATTTACCATCTTACCCATTTTTAAGTATACAATTAAGTGGCATTAAGTATATTTACTTTATTTAATATAAAGTACATTGAATTTGAAAAGTTCAATCAAAAATATTTTTCCCTTATCAATTATTTAATAGACACATACTATGCAACCATAGCTGTTGGGGTCAGACAACCTCTGGGCCTTCAAGGAGCTTATTGTTTGTTCAGGAGACTTCATACATAAATGGAATATAAGTATCTATAACAGGTGGTATGTGATATGTTTTAAATGATAATGCTGACAATAAGCATGAAGAATCCAAAGGACTCATCATTATGGGAGGAGTCCTCAGAGAAATCTTCAAAGAGAAGGTGAACTTGAGCCACAGTAATAAAAGGGGAGGAGAAGATGGGAGAATGCTCCAGATGAAAGAATAGTGACTCAAGGCCTAGAGGTGGGCTGTGAAAGCCTGTTCAACAAATAGTTTGACAGTAGCAAAAGCATAGTTTGCTACTACCCTCCCATGGTCTATTTTTTCCTGTAGGCAATTGGGAGCCATTGAAGATTTTGGATGACGCGATTACCATGTTAACAAGTTGATGTGATGGCAAAGTGTACGATGGATTGAAGGAGGAGGGGTTGTATGAGTGAGGCCAGTTGGGGGCCATTACAAAAGTTCAAGTACACAGAAGAGAAAGGGTAACAGGGTTGAACATGGGTAACATAGGTATGTGAAATATTGCAACAAAGAATCAATAGAACCAGTTAACCAATTAGATTTTGGGAGTGAGGAGGAGAGGCAGGAATACCAGGTTCAAGCTAGACTGACCAGAATTGTGGTACCAATTGAATGGATTGGGTAAGTCGAGAGAGAGACATAGCATTAAAGGCAAGTTGAGTTTTAGATATGCTGTTATGGAAATGATAGAAAGATATCTGAGTAGAAAAGAGCAAGTGCTTTGAAAATGTATAGAGCTGCACATCTTTGGGAACAGTTTCAGCAGTGTTGGTCTCACCACCTTAACCCATTAATTGAAACAGGAATGATTAAGTCGATCACAACGTACGACATACTCTTCATACAGAAGTACAGAGATTGTAACTCAAAGGCAAACATCAGGTTCACTTTATAATAAATGGGAAAAGATTTGGGGACATAAAGGTCTTTTAATACTCTATTCAATTGAGAAGAATCTTATGGAAAATTAAAAATACAGCCAAAAAATTTAGGATTGTTTTACATTCAGCTGTTTCAAACATTTCAACATGTATTACTATGAAATACATTTAGAAAATATTGTGTAAAATAATTGTGTACTAACAGTGTTGAGATTGGATCAAATAAAGCTTTATTGTTCATAAAGTCACTTAATTTGCCACCTTTCTAACCTAGAACTGTGATCCACCAAGCAAAGGGAGCTTTGTTGACTACAAAGTGAACAGGCATCTGTACTTTTCTTCCTTCCTTCCCCTTGTCAGGCCTTGTCAGGGAGGACTTATCCATTAGGCACAGTAGGCATGGTGCCTAGGGCCTATGATACTTCTTGGGGCCCACAAAATTCTATCACATTTTGCCTGAGAAGAAAAAAATTGAAGTATTTAAAAGTTATATCAAAAATAAATTTTGATATTGATATTAGAGTCGGAGGGGCCCACAAAATCAAGGTGTCTAGGGCATGAGACAGTCATAATGCAGCCCTGTCTCCTGTACTTAAATCTTTGATTCTAACCATAAAACCATTGATTTTTTTTTTCTTTTTTCTTTCTGGGAGATTTCTTCAGTTTTCTCTTCCAAGCGAGCTATTGAGTATTCATTACTACAACCATGTTTAAATTTTTTTTGTTCTCTGTAAGTTTCTTTTTTCTCTTATTCTCATTTCATTAATTTAAAATCTTCTATTACCTCTCCATAGATATTATTATTATTATTTGTTTTTTACAGGTGGGGTCTCACTGTGTTGCCCAGGCTGGCTTCAAACTCCTGGGCTGGAACTCCTGAGCCCAAATAATCTACCTTACTGGGCTTCTTCATAGATATTAATATCAGTTTTTTTTTTTGTTTTTTTTTTTGAGACAGAGTCTGGCTCTGTTACCCGGGCTAGAGTGCCGTGGCGTCATCCTAGCTCGCAGCAACCTCAAACTCCTGGGCTCAAGCGATCCTCCTGCCTCAGCCTCCCGAGTAGCTGGGACTACAGGCATGTGCCACCATGCCCGGCTAATTTTTTTTCCTATATATATTTTTAGTTGTCCAGCTAATTTCTTTCTATTTTTAGTAGAGATGGTTGTCTCGCTCTTGCTCAGGCTGGTCTCGAACTCCTGACCTTGAGCGATCCACCCACCTCGGCCTCCCAGAGTGCTAGGATTACAGGTATGAGCCACCGCGCCTGGCCTTAATACTAGTTTTAAAAGTTGTTTTTTTTTCCCCTGCCAGCCTAGTCTTTGTTTACTTCGAGTTGCCTTTTTCTGTTTATATATTTTATCCCAACATTTGTGTGAGAAGTTATCCTCAGTTGTCTGATAATTTTTAATTGTGTATTCATGATTAAGGGTTTTAGAATAGAAAACTGAGCAGAAGCTCTCAGTACACAGGTGGCTCTTATTCTTTCGGTGACATGGGTCAGCTGTTTGTCTTGGAACCTTGATTGTCTCTCTTCGGGTGTTTCCTCTTGCGCTGTTCCGATTCCCCAAAGAACGCACTTCTAGTCCCCCGCATGAAGGATGAAGGGCTGGTTGTCATACTGGGAGTGGAGGCTGGGGGTGTCAGCTTTGCCCATACATACTTACTCCCCCTCGTTTTTGGTATAGTTCCCCTAACTTTGATTTGGTTCCCCAATCCAGAGATCCTCCGGTTTCTCTGTGTGAAGAATCTGTTTCTGATCTTCTGCTGGGGTTGCAGTACCCAGCTGTGTGGGACGGGCCAAAGAATTGAGGGATCTAACTACTTCTTTCAACCAACCCTTTTCCCCACCACCCTCCACTTCCAGGGCACTTGGTGCCTTCAATTCCTGGGCCTTTGCTCGACATGTCAGTGGAAAATAGATTTGTTCTCAGATGCCTCCACTGCTGACTTCGAGTTAGGCTTTTTCAGGCCTGCAAAGTCAGTTTCCACTTGGCCATCTTCTTTCCTGCTTCAGAAGTGTTGTTGTCATTATCTTTCTCTCCTTGTGGTTGTATTCCTTAAATTAAATCCCTTTGTGTAGCTTCAGCAGGGGTTGGGAAGAAGCAAGATTAGTTGGATAGTTCAATCTTCACCTTTATCTGGAAGTCATTGCAATTGAGCTTTTCACTATAGAGAGTTTGAAGTATTTAGCTTTTTATACAAATACAGTGACTTATGGGGCTTTCGAAGTTTTGGATAATATTTTATAAAAATCTATGATCATACTGGGCAGTCTTAACATAGCTATTGCATTAACTCAATGTTTTGCAAATTTGAGCAGTATTCTAACCCTATGTAAGGAAAAATAAAATCTACAGACTCCTGGTGCTGTTACATTATTTTAGTTATAATATTACTTAAATGTGTACAAACATAAGCATAGACTATATATGCTTATAGGTCTTGCCCATTTATATAAGCAAAAGCAAAAAACTTACACTTACTTAATACAACTAAATCATGTATTTAATTCAAACTAACAAAATAAATAACATAAAATAACATGTAACAGATGTTATTTTAATGGAGCTAAATTGCTGCTTTAAATGTGAATACGGTACTTATCGCTGTGTCATGGGTTCTTCTAAGTTCATCATCCATATGCACCATGTGTTGCATGAGAAACAAATTCACCCATCTCTCTGAATTTGAAATACAGGGAAACCTTTTTTCAGATAGCAAGATTTGTTATCATATGAGCATGATTTAGCAAGAATGCATCATTTACCTACTGAGCCTGCCACCTGTTCTTTTTATATTAGTCTCTAACAAATAAGACAGTACTTCATGATGCCAAGGAGATCATAAATGCAAGCAAGAATTTGGTCTTTAGAATTTTAGAATTTTAATTTAGAAGTATGTTCTGAGGATAGTTTGTGCTGCACACCCGAGTTGACTGGTGACACTGTCAGGTCCTTAGATCCCCGGGATGCTTCCCTGGAGGAGGCGACTCTTTTATCCAAGCAAGATATGCACTTGTTTAGAATCACAGAAATGAAAAGCACCTTTTCCCGGATTTTCTTTGCAAAGTAGAGCAAATACTAAGTGAATAAAGATGGTTATTGGAGAAATAGTACAGTTAATATGGTGACACGATCTCATTCTAGTTCACACAGCTACTAGGGTGAGGTCTGTGGTAATTGTAACCATACTGAAAAGCAGTTTGTTCTAATTTTATAAAACAAGACTGTTGAATTTGTTAAAATAATCAATATTTAAAATTGTATCTGTGTAACACCAACAAACAGCCTCAATATTTTACCCTGTAACTGTGATGGAATCCTTGGGCTTTTCCTCAGGTTTGCACAGCTGGAAATGCCTAATAGTAACTGAGAGGGTGCATACTTATCAGTGCATGGGGTGGAGGGGCGCCAGCTAGTTCTCCAGTGACAGAAGTTCACAAAGAGTCTGGTCCTAGAATAGGAAAACCGGTAATAATATGTGTTTTTGTTTTTTTGTTTGTTTAAGAGCAGGGTCTCACTCTGTTACCCAGGCTGGAGAGCAGTGGTGCAATCACAGCTCACTGCAGCCTTGAACTCCTGGGCTCAAGTAATCCTCCTTCCTCTGCCTCCTGAGTATGTGGGACCACAGAGCATGCCACCATGCCCAGCTAATTTTTTGGTAGAGATAGGGTTTGTCTGGAACTTCTGGCCTCAAGCGATCCTCCTGCCTTGGCCTCCCAAAGTGCTGGGATTACAGGCTTAAGCCATTGTTCCTGGCCCACTATGTCACTTAAAAGCAAGGTAAGAATACAGGAGAATTTGGCATCCACATAAAAACTGTAAGATAATTTTCTAGAAGGAAATAATGGTTGATAAAGCAGGGGCAGTTGATTAATGACATAACTTGATCAGGCTTAGGTGCAAGTGATGTTGGCCATCTCTCCATAATACAGAGAGGTGGTGCCCAGAGGGAGGAGTCCAGGAAGGGGGGCCGTGAAGATAGTCTGGACCAACAAGCAGGCCCCTTGCGGATCAGTCACCTGGGCAGTTTAGAGTTTGCCTTCCAGAGGGGCATCAGGAACATTGAGCTGACTAATCAGGCCTTCCTGGCCAAGGAGTTGCACCCAAGAAGGAGACACATAGTCCCTGCTAAAGCGATGCATCTATCTGTAAGGGGTCCCCAAGGGGTGCACCCAGGAACCTGAACCCTGCCCCTGGGCAAGGAAGCCACAGAGCCAGGATGAGGGTTAAGGCTCTTGCCAAACAGGCTGAAATTTAGGGCATATCTTAGTTCCAGTGGTCAGCTGGAGTTTGGGGCAGGGAATCTAATACCCACCTAGGCCTATGTGATGTCTGAATATGACCTGGGAACCTAGACGGTGGTCCTCACCCTTACCAGGCTAAGGCTGCAGATGTATTTGGGTTAGGATGTGCTAGCGAGTTGGGGGGACCACACAGGACTTCAACAAAAGGAAATGTTCCTCCTGCCACCCTCTACCGTTCATACACACCCCATACTCTTCCTTTGCCTCAAGCCTTGCCGTAGACCTGCTCTTTACCTGGTTAATTTTTATATTAGACTAGGCTCATGCCGTTGCAAGTGACGGAATTCCAACACTGAGGATGAAGGGAGTGTGGGCGTGGAAACCAGGATTCTCACATTCGCAAGACTCTTTCTCCATTTTTTTTTCAGCTCCCTGTGCAATGGTTTCATTATCTCTTTCCGTAGATAGAGAACTGCAGCCAGTAGGAGAAACAGGAGAGGCGCATGGAGGGATGGTGGGATAGTCTCGATTTTATGTTAGCGATTACTAATTCCAAAGGGAAAAAAGAGAATCTTCCCTCCCAGTGCTACCAAGAAAACGACTCAGGAGGGACTCAGTGGGCTTTAGCTCCTGTGCCCTCTTAGATTATGACTGGCTATTCCTGGGTCATGAGCCCACCCCCAGGCTAGGTGGAGAAGTGACTGACAGCCCCACAAAAGCTGGTTGGAGCAGGAGAGGAGCAATTCCTCAAAGGAAGGGGCAACGTCCCTTCAAAAAGAGGGGAAACGATGCTGGCAGACACAAGGCAACAGGTATCTTTTAGCATTCCTACTCATCTGCTGAGGCTCAACTCAGGTGTCGCCTCTCTACAACTCCTCCACCTCTTCCTGTCCTTCTCCCATCGGGTTACATCTTGGCAGTGCCGATATACCCATATTGCTATTTACGCGTATTTATGTGTTGGTCTTTATCACTGGACAGTGAGCTCTTTGAAGATAGCCGCTGGGGCTGGTGCCCATTTGCATACCCAGCCCTGCAGCAGATAGTGGGAGTTCCAGGCATATTCTCAATAAAAGAATGCGTGAAGATGACTGCAACATGGCAGCAAATCCTTTTGCATTAAGAGAAAAAGGAAAGGAACACAGTAAACGTAAAAATACCAGAGACTACGACAAATGTGTTATATTAACTAACTCATTTGATTCTCGCAACAACACTTGAGGGAGGTATTATTCTGTCTATTTTATAGGTAAGGAAGCTAAAGGTTAAGTTCTACAAGCCCATACAGCTAATAACTGCCAATATTATAATGAGCACTGAGGGAGCTTACGTCTAGCCCAGTTGTCTTTCAGCTACGCTACCTTTCTCCCCTCCTCCCTCCCCTTCCCTCCCTCTCCGGAGGCTCCTCCCCCTCCTTCCCCTTCTTGACGTTAACAAGGAACTTGCTATAACATAGGGATCCTCTCTTTTCACTTCTTAGTAATTTGGAAGTCCCTCCTCCCCAACAGATTGTTTTATTCTACCTAAATGCATGCCCTAGCCAGTTTTGTATCTTACATTTGCTTCTCTGTGTGTAAAATTAGAGGGTTGAAGGAGAGACTCTAAAATCTTTTCTAGCACTAACATTACACAACTATAGAAAGTGAATTGAACCAAGTACAATTAACAAGTAGGATAAATCCAGCACAGGGTGTGTTTTATTCAGGTGTTCTGGGGCAGGTGCAGCCAGGAAGTGGTCTGGGTTCCTACCCTGCACTTGCGCGAGGCTCTTCTCTTTTTGGCCTTTCTTTTTCTACCCTTTTGTTCTATCAGTTGCTCTTCTCTCCCCAGAGACTTAGTCCTTTTATTTTGCCCTTAGCTTCTTATTCCTCTCCTCTTTTCAGCAGACTTTCTCTTCAGAGCCTCATGTCCTCAGAGCTGGGCCAGGCTGCCCACCCCCAGTGCAGGCTGAGTTGCACTTAGGAATACTCCCAAGGGGTTTAGGACTGTAGGTAACCTCACGGGTGGTCTGAATCTGAAGAAAACACGGGAATTCAAAGAGGTAAAGCTGCCGGGCGGGCGCGGTGGCTCACGCCTGTAATCCTAGCACTCTGGGAGGCCGAGGCGGGTGGATTGTTTGAGATCAGGAGTTCAAAAGCAGCCTGAGCAAGAGCGAGACCCCGTCTCTACTGAAAATAGAAAGAAATTAATCGGACAACTAAAAATATATAGAAAAAATTAGCCGGGCATGGTGGCGCATGCCTGTAGTCCCAGCTGCTCGGGAGGCTGAGGCAGAAGGATCGCTTGAGCCCAGAAGTTTGAGGTTGCCGTGAGCTAGGATGACGCCATGGCACTCTAGCCCGGGCAACACAGTGAGACTTTGTCTCAAAACAAACAAACAAACAAACAAAAAGAGGTAAAGCTAATCATGGGTATTTTGAAACTATGATTGATCCAGTATGGATTCCCCATGTTCCTAGGGAAATTTCTAGACCCCTCCAATGGTCCAAAGTGGCCTATTTGAGGCTAGCCCCCTAGGGCACAGTGGCTCAAAGTGTGGTTCCCCAACCATCCTGATCTAAAGCTGCAGCTTCCTGGGCCCCGCCAGACCTATTAAATCCAAATTTCTGAGGGCTGGCAGGCAATCCTAATTTAAAATATGTTCCCCTGGTGACTCTTAAGCTCAATGAATTGTGAGGAACTCTGCCTTTGTGCTATTTATTCTCTAAAAGTTTCATATGTTATTATTTTTTATTTCTTCAATTCTGTTACAAAGAATTTTATTTATATCTCTCTTTAGCTTGCACAAGAATACTAGACACTTGACTGAAGAATTCAGCAACAATATTCAGCAAATATTCCAGTCCCTATACAAGCCACAGATTTATACTTTGTTGACCTGAAAAAGATAAAAAAAAAAAGGTACATTCCCTAACCTTCCCCCCTCACCTTCCCTTAAATGCTTCTATGTGGGGTTTGACTATTCATAGTCAACACCAAGGGTAAAGTTGAGGAGTGTCTTGATTTTTAAAAAATTTTTTAATTAAAGAAAAAATTTTTTTTAGAGATGGGGGCCCCACCATGTTGCCTAGCCTGGTCTCCACATCCTGGCCTCACATGATCCTCCTGCCTCAGCCTCCCAAGTTGCTGAGATTACAGGCATGAGCCATCACACCTGGCTTTGATTTTTTAAAAATACGTTATGTATTTTATATTGTTTAAAGAGCAACTGCATCTCTATAGTCTTGCAAAAAGTTTAGTAGTGAATGTTTTCTTTGTGGCTCTTATGAGGATGCAGTTTCCTGTATAGGAACAATATCTAGGTGAATCCTATATATACATTACTCATAATTTTCTCCTATGTCAAGGGCTTTCTCTCTTGCAGTGACACCAATTCAATTTTCTTTAATTTTCTCTGTTCTACAATGATTGTAGGGCAATCCCTACTTTGGGTTAATAGTAGACTCAAGGCCACGTTCCTATCACTTTCTCCAAATTCTGTGCAGTGATCTTTGGGATAGGCAGACAAAACCCCATTGAGCATTGTCATGACAGGCCCCTCACTTCCTGGCAGCCTGTCTCCACCATCCCTCATCTAGATCCTCAGGGTGTGAAGGAAAATCACATTGTCTGTTCTATGGAAATACAGCTGTCTGTGGTCAGCATCTCCTACCAAATGTGGTTTCCCCACTTAACAAATGAAGTGAGAGCAGGCCCAGCTTGGGACCTGGGGTCATTCTGTAGTCCCTGCCTGACAGGAGAAGGGCTAGAAATAGATAGGGCACAGGTCCACCGGTAACTTGCCACAAGATACTGTGGCTGATGTGCAGGGTGAGTCACTTCTATGCAGAAGGTGGCTGTTGTCCTCTGTGCCCCATCTCTTACAGTCTTGGGGGAGGCATAACTGAACATGCTCTCAGGTCTAAAAAGTCCAGAAACTATAGGACCCCAAACATCTGTGTCTTTCAAAAATTTTGAGCAAATGAATATTTGTGTTGCATTTCAAATTTTACAAAGTGCTTTACACTTACATCATTTTAAGTGACAAAAGCCTCAAACACTCCAGTGTGGCCTTATTTGTTTTAAAGGAGGAAATCTGAGTTTCCATCAACTCAACCAGGTATAGGAGTGATGAGTAACTTTCAGTGTCTGTAGAATTATTAAAGGAAAACTCTACCTCCCTCTATGCAGGCAGGCTCAGCCAGCACACGATCTGTTCTTTTCTTATGGTATTTATCTGAGATCTTGCAAATATTTACTTGTTTACATGCCTTATCTCATCTACTAGATTCTAAGTTCTTTAAGGGTAAGACAGCTATCAGATTTATCTTTGCATCACCCACTGTGCCAGCAGACCTGGCAGACTCCAAATTGGTGTTCGTTAAATGAATGAAGGAATGAAATGAATGAATAAATCATACCCATTTCAAGTTAATCCTTTGAATTTTATTTGGCTTATATGTAGAAAATCATCAAAAGGAAGGAAGCTGAGCTGGACACCTTATAAGGAAGACTCTCTTTGGGGACATCCTCCTACCGACCCATAGCACTTAGGGATGGAGGAGCCTTTGACTTTATAACTAACAAAAGCCTAGTGAATTCTTTCTGAAAAATTCATTTCGGGCCCCTAGTGGCTTAATCTTTACTGCCTCTAAATTAATTCTCGAATATTAATATTAAGCCTGCAATAAGCTAGAGCTCTCGTCAGTCATCCCTTACTCTTTATTTATACAAACTAGGAATTTAGCTTGCTGTTTCTTCTTTCTCCTCCCACGTGTGACTGTAAAAGAATCACAGGAACACACAGGGAATGAAATGTGTAAATCAGAAAAATGCACACACAGCACAAGCTCATTTCTTCCCAGATACATATTGGCCCTCAAGCTGGAAACAGGCTCTATAACAGATGTGTGTTTGTGTGCATATATTGGGAAAATAGAAAAATAAGGTCAGCGCAAACACTACTTGCAATATGAACCAATATAAAACGGAATTTCAAGTCTTTTCTTAATATTAAAAAAGACTCTAATAAAATTATGTAGAATAAATATACCGTTGGAACTAGAACCGAAAAATGAGCAACGTCAGCAAACTGAGATGGGCTGAGTTGGGGGTGGGGGCAGACGAGGATTGATTTTTTTTAAAAAAATCACCCTAACTAGAGACCAGGTTTGCCTAGGCGGGCGTGACCCTCTTTTTCGGACGATGTGAATAAAGGGAATTGCGTTTGCGCGAGGCATCCATTCTAGCTGCGGGCTCCCGGCTCCCGGCACGCACAGTTCAGTCCCGGAGCCGAGCCCGGTGCACCTCCCCCGGCCACCAGCGCGCCGAGCCGGGCAGCTGCGGGCTGGGAGGGCGCGCAGGGCCGGCGCTGATTGACGGGGCGCGCGGTCAGGTGACCCGGGCGCCAAGTTCCCGGAGCGGTGCCCGTGGTGGCCGCAGAGGCCCCGCCGAGGCCGAGCCCCGAGCGGAAAGGGGCTGATCTCCGGGAACAAAGTTGCAGGGCCGGCGGCAGCGGGCGGGAGAGGCGAGGGGAGCGGGAGCGCGGGAGCGGCGCCGGCCGGCCAGACCTGCCAGGCCCCTTCCTCGGGAGAGCGATCCCCCGCGGCCCGGACCTGAGCTTCTTCCCAGGGGGGCGGTGGCGCTAGACCGATCGGTCCTGCGCCGCACCCGCCCTCCGGTGCCTCCTGCGCTCTTTTCCAACAAAGGGGCAGGCCCGCGGCGGGGAGGAGGAGGAGGAGGAGGAGCCGCCGGAGGAGTGAGCGGCTCTCCGCACAAAGTTGTGGAGTCGCCTTTGCTGGGAGGAGGGGAGCGGGCAGCCGCAGCGGGCCGCGGGCTTTCTCCCGCCGAGGGGCGAGGAGGAGCCTCAGGCTCCTGAAGCCGATTGGGGAATCACGGGGAGCGGTGCCCCCCTTCTTTTGGGTCATTTCTGCAGACGGAAAACTCTCTAGTGTTTGGCAAACTTGGTGCCTGCGCTCCCGCTCCAGGTTTGCGCTTTGACTGTTTTGGTTTTGGCGGAACTACCAGGCAGGAAGATTGCACAAGTCAGGGGCGTTTTCAGCAGGGTGTCAAAAAAAATTTTTTTTTTTCTTTCGGATCTTGTCTGTTTCTCCACGTTTCATTTTTTTTTTAAACATCCCTCCACTAAACTCACATCGCACACACCCCCGCGACAACTGCGACCCGAACAAGTCCGGCGGAGCCCTCGGCCGGCTCCGGGCGCGGCGGCCCGCGGGTGAGCAGGTAAGCCGGTGCATCGCTGAAGCCCAGGGCTGGGAAGTGTGACCACAGTCCCGGAGGGAATGGGCGGAGGCCGGGAGGAGGATGGATCTTTCTGCGGCTCTTCCGCCCTCGAGCGGCGTCCCGAGCTCCTCAAGTCTCTGAGCCGGGGATGTAACCAACTTTTGTGTGCACTTTCCTCGGAACCTCAGTTGAGCTCCCTGCGGCGGGAGAGAGAATGCCAGAAGCGTGGAGGGAGCTCGAGCCAGGAGGTCCTAGGAATTTGTACTAATTGCGAACGACCCAGACTTCCCGGACTGGTTCCGTGCTGCCTCCTTGCTCCCCCGGTCCTCCTTCCCGCTGGGGCGAGAGGGTCGCGCATCTGTGCATCGCGCAGTGCAGGGCGCTGGGCCAGTGATCTCCAAGAGGGGGACGTGGCCTCTTAGGAGAGCCTGTCATACACACTCGGGCCCCGGGAAGGCGGGGCCCCGGTGGTGTCCACAAGCAGAGGGTGGGCAGAGGGTGGCTGTGTGGTCGGCGGGCAGTGGAACGCTTTCCAGCTGGCGGCCCCGCAGGGAACGTGCTCGACCTCTGGGTGGTTGCTGCTCCCGAGGGTGGGGCTCCGGAGAGTGTGGCGCGATCACTAGCTCCCTGCCAGCGGCCCTGGAGAGGCTGAGGGGACGGGATGGGGGTGGGTGCCCCATTGGTGTGTAGTCCTGAGAAGTCTACTCTTCTCGTTTTCCGGACTCTTGGAATCTCTTGCTGCAACTGACAAGGTAATTTATGCCCCCCCCCCCTTTGGCCCGGGGTCCAAGGCTCTGGTTGCCCAAGGCCACATACAAAACCAACAAAGCACCAATTGTAGGCTGTGCAACTTTTAGATGGCGCGCTGTTAAAAGAGATTTTTTTTTCAAGCCCCCGATTACGAAAGGGACTTGTTCCAGGGTTGTTTCAAGGGGAGGAGAAAACGTGCGTGACCTCCGAAAGTCTTGGGACTCGCACTTTGTTTTACAATGAACTGGAGTGCCCTGGGTCTAGCTCCGTGGCCCAGCTCTCCGTGGTGTCCGGGGAGGGCCTCCTCTTTCCCAGGCTTCGGGTCACCTGGGTCACGGCGCCTCGCAGGTCAGTTCCCCATGCCGCGCTTGCGAGGGGCAGTGCACCGATCACCGTGGTCAGAGCGCACCGAGTTCGAGGGGAGGCCGGATTCCTTGGCGCTTCGGGGCCCGCAGCAGCGGCCTCATCCATTCCTCTGTAACTTGCACCGGTCTCAGGCGGCCGGGCTGGCCCCTCCGGGTTGGTTGCGGGTGGACGTGGGGTGGGGACGCAGCCTGAGGATATCGCAGGGTCAGGCGAGAGCTGGAGGAATGCGAAGCTCGTGGGTACTTCAGCGACGAGGGCCAGGGTTGACATGGAGCCATTCCCCGCCCCTTTTACCAGCATTTATAGTACCGATGAGACAGCTCTTTAACTCTCCTTTGGGTGTTTACCTAAAATTTATTGCCCCTGTAAACAGTATTAACCACGGTAGTATTAACCTTCCCTGGAGCGCTTCCGTGTGTGAATGGCAGTTTTTGACACTCGGCAATTTCTTTTACTGTGTTTCAAGCAGAGTGGCAAACTCTTGTCTCCTTGCCTTCCCTTTCCCCATTCCTAGGTTTTAGTTCCTATAGTAAAAATATAGTTTTTGCCCAAGGATTTAACCACATTTCCATCATAATGTGCATTGTTGAATACATATATATATATACACATATATATATAGTGTAATTCTTAAAATTTTAAAGAATTAAAACATTAGTTTTGCCTTTAAGGCTATCCTCTGCCTTTTCACCTTAGGTTTATTGCTACACATTCTTGCCTTCTGGTCCCTATGACAGCCGGAAATGTTCCGAAGGAAGAGTTGGCAAATATGGAGTTGAGTGAGTTGATTTGAGTGAGAAACAGCTGGCTAAACTTTACAGAGCATCATTTTGAGGGAAGGGGACCTAGGGCAGTGGTAACAACAGATTACAATTGTATAGGGCTTAAAGCTTCTAAAGCAGTATCTCATTCATTTATTCTCAGTTTCTCACCTAGAGTTTGTGGGAGATGGCATTCCCTCCCTCCATTTCCTGGGTGTGGAAGTGGAGGGTCACATTAGGACACATGTTAGCGTGAAACTTTGATTGTCTCCTGACAACCAATGATAAATTGCTGCAGCATTTGGCGACTTAGAAGGAGGCATCCTGTGCCTTATGCTACTCAAACTGGAGTCTTCTGGCCATTAGTGGCAACAAGTGACGTCAGAGGCTGTCATTGTTTAAATGGCATTCTGTTATTCTCCTGTCTCCTTATTTTTTCCTTGTCCTCTGATCACCTTTTCTGCTGAATGTTTGTAGCATATAAGGGATTTTCAATATCAAAAAGAGAAAATTTGAAAATTGTCTTAAGGAGAGTGGCAGGTAAAACATTATTATGAAGAAATATTACTGATCACGTGCGAATGAAATAAAATCCTGTGTCAACAGTTTTCTCTTTTGTGGAGTGTAAAAGGCTTTGGGCAGCATTGCAATGGAGACCCTTGGCTAAGACTGATTAGGCTTAGACTTATCTCTCAGAGGGAATACACTGTAGTTTTTTCCAGGAAAGAGAATTTTCCTTGGGCAAACCTGATTTTCCGTAATAAAATTTTGTATATATTCTTCTGAACAAAGTTTTTGGTTCTTGAATATAGTGAAATACATTTAAAGAACTTAGCAAATCTTTTACAGTTATGCACCTGAACAAAGGAACTTAATCATATAATAATCCATAAATTCTTAACAGTAGTCGAGCCATATAAAAAATGAAAAAAGGTTTTTATACTCTCATAAAATCTGTCAGATTGATGATCCAGTCCTGTATATCCAACTGCCCTTTTGTCATCTCCACTTACATATATCTCAGAGGTGTCTCAGATGCAGCAAGTGCAAACCACATTCATAGTTTCTTCCTCCCAGTCAGCCAGCCTCCACTTTCCCCAGCTCAGTGAATGACTCACCCTGTAGCTAACCGCCTAAGCCAAACCTGGGGAGTCATTCTGCATGTTAGGATCCTGAAGCTCTGATATCCAATCAGCTCCCAAATCCTATTGCCTTTTTTTATTGACTGTCTAAATATCCCGCATATTCAACCATTTGTTCCCATCTACCCTTGTTTGGGCCACAGTCATTTCCTGCCTGCAATATTACAAGAGAAAGAATAGCACAGTAAGCACCCTTTGAACTTGTTTCCTCACTTCACAATATTTACTTATATCTCTTTCTCCCTCTCCCCCACCCCGTCTCTCACTGTGTCTGTGTGCATAGAATGCACATGTACATATATCAGCATAAATATGTACATAGATAGGTCTAGATAGATATATGCTGCCCTGATTGAACTTCAGTTAGAGATATTATCACATTTCATTGCTAAAAATTTTGTCATGTGTCTCTTACAATCAAAAACATTCTTCTGTATAACAATGCCATTAGCTAATGTTAAAGAGACTTAACACTGATTCAATATTATCTAAAATACAGTCCAAATTCAGATTTTTCAAATGATCCTCAAAATGTTTTATTTTAAAATTCTGAATTTAATCAAGTATTACATTTGGTTGTCATGTCTATTTAGTCTCCTTTAATCCACAAGATTCCCTCCCTTCTAGGTAATTTTGGTTTTCATAATACTGACAATTTTGAAGAGACCCAGGCCATTTGATTTGAAAACTACCCACAGTCTAGATTTGTCTGTTCATGATAAGCTTCACGTTTAACATTTTGGCAAGGATATAGATGACGTAGCATATATTCCATTGCATCACATGATGTCCATTATTGGTTATAGGAAATTTGATCACTTGGTTAAGCTTAGGAATTTCCCCCCAATATATTATTATGAAAAATTTTCAAACATACAAAAGAAAATGAAAAGAAATTTTCATTCAACATCCAT
>RJWJ010021517.1:0-27778 GCA_004363605.1 Indri indri
GGCCGGTCCACCAGACGGGCTCCTGCTCTGAGTCACTGCCAGCAACCACCAGCGCAGACCAAGAGGGATCAGACTTCCTGAACTGGAAGGAGAAATTGGGGCTACCCACAGCAGTGGGGAGCCTTCTGCCTGGGGTCTCAGGGGACAGAATGGAGAGACCCAGGGAGACCTGCTACCTGGAGCAGGAACAATACGGAGACAGTCAAGCAACACCCTGAGGCTCACAGGCTCCTCTATTCCCAGCCCTTTATGGCCCCACTGGGATCCCTACTGTTCAATAAATTGATTTTCTCTAACAGTGTTTGACTGGAAATTCAGCTTTGGTCCGATACTAAGCCCCAAGCCTCCCTGTTCCCTTGAAGTACATTCCTACATGTACTTGGAAAAGCTGGTCCTGTAAGACCTTCTGCCTTCAAATAGGACCCTTGGGTGCAGCTTCTAACTGTGCCTCCCATAATGGCAGCAGAACTCAGACAGACTCTTTAAGAAATGCAGAGCCTGAGGAGTGCTTCCCTGTAAGTGGTTGTGTGTGTGTGTGAAGAGAGGAGGGGCAAGACTAAGACTGTGCTGTTCCATCTATCAGCCACTCATCCATCCCCCCATCTATTGAAGTATCGAGTGCCTGGTACATACCAGCCTCTGTGCTAGTTGCTTGGGATATATTGGCGAATGAGACGTTCCTATAACCAGCTCCATAAGCAAGAAAACACTTTTTAATAATTTTTTTTTTTGTAATTCTCTTATGTTTCAAGTTCCCAGGCCCATAACACTTGTTGACCAGAACTTTGTAACTTCCTGATGCACTGATGCATTCCCTTTTGAGTTTCTTTCCCAGAGATGGCAGAGCCTCCTTGCAGCCACGAGATAGCTACAAAGCCTTACGCCTCCTATTTGTCCAGAGAAGACAAGTGATACTCCACCACCAGTGTGCCCAACGACCCACTAAGCCTGCACACAAAGCTGAAAGAATGACCAATATTAACCCCAAGCTCATTAAGATACTAAAATCCCCACCCCGGGAGGGAGTTATCCACCATTTTTTGATCATAGGATGTATGTATTAGTATGATTTCTCACTGTGCTTGCGTGTCCTGCACTCCACGCCAAGTATAGAATGATGCTAAGTCCCCCCATGCATTATTCATTTTGCCTCCAGAAAAAAATCCTGATCATGTTGGTCAGGGAGGCGGATTTGAGGCAGTTCATACCTCCCCCTCCCAAGTGACACGACCACTGAAATAAATCTTTTATTCCTTGAAAATCCTTGTTGTCTCAGTACTTAGCTTTCTGTGCTGGGAGCAACATTGAACCCTCCCTGTGGGTTCATTAATGATCCAAGCCCCTCTCCTTGAACCACCACAAACTAAAGGAAAGAGACAAACAAGTAAACAACATAATTCCAGATAGTTATAATTGCTATAAAGAAAAATCAGGGTAAGAGGATAGAGTGATGTGGACCATTATGTTACATGAGGTGGTCAGGGAAGGCTTCTCTGAGGAGGTGACATTTCAGCAGAGATATGAGTGATGCAGTCATGGGAGGAGCTGGAGGGAGAACATTCCTGGAGGAAACAGCAAGTGTAAAGGCCCTGAGGCAGGAATGAGACTGACCTGTTCTAGGACCAGCAGAAAGGCCAAAGTGGCCAGGGAGGAAAGATGGAGAAGGCTGAGGAGTGTGGATCTTGTTTTCAGTGAGATGGGAAGTCAGGGGAGCATTTGAACAGGACAAGAGAGTGATCTGATGTAGACGCTGAAAGATCAATCATGACTGCTGTGTGGCGTGGCATTGAGGTGCTGGCTGTTACCAGTGGAATGCCTGTCTCAGCAGTTAAGGGGACAGTTGGTCCTCAGGAGTGGGGGTGGGGGAGGGGTCGGCAGAGAAGAAATAGCAGAAGAAACAGGTGTCCCAGGCCCACGTGCACCAGCAGCCCAGAAAGAAGGTGGCTCTGTCAGCAACTTATAGCCCCAGGCCCCAGGTGAAGCCACCCACCATGTGGACAGCACACTTGTCCTCAAGGGCCACAGCAGCAAGACTGTAGCTTCTCTCCCTGACATGTACACCCGCAAGGCCAGGAAAGGTCCTGATAACTTCAAAAGTTTCCCTAACCTCGGTTCTAGGAAGGAGGCACAGGCCCTGGGGCGCCCAGGGTGTCTCCACTGGGAGTCTGCACTAACCTGCCACAGTTTCTCTCTGATACTTGGTATGAATCCGGAACAACTGTGGTTACCGGAGGGGTCACATAGGGTAGCAATTCCCACACATGAGACACATAGGCTCACCTGTACTGTTAGGAAAGATCAATCCCCAGCACTCACACCAACCCCTGTGAATTTTTAGCGGGGAGCCTGGAAATCAAATTTAAAAGCTTCCCACAACTGCCAGTTTATAGGACAAAGGAAGATATTAAATGACATGATGGGATACAATCAGAAAACTCCACAACATGGGTAATTCTAAAGGACAAGGACATGATGTTTTCAACAAATAAATTACAAAAAGAAAAAAAAAACAGTGAAGAGGACCCTACACATTAGGCCCTAACAACCACCTACAACGTGGGAGGTCTTATCTACATAATGATGCAAACAAATCAGTTATGAAAGAATTCGGCAATCAGGGAAATTTGAACCTGATAATTGATGATATTAAGGAAGTACTGTTAAGTTTTTTAGGTGCCATAAACGTATGGTAGTTGTCTTTTATTTATTTATTTTCTTTTAGAGATGAGGGTCTCACTATGTTGCCTAAACTGGCCTACAACTCCCAAGCTCAAGCGATCCTGCTACCTCAGCTTCCCAAGTAGCTGGACTACAGGCACACACGACACCCCTGGGTGGTAGCTGTCCTTTAAAAAGAGCCCTTACCTTTTAGAGGCACATACTTAAACATGGATGAACTAGATGTTCTGTGATTTGCTTTAAAATAATCTGTAGAAAGGGATGGGTGATGAAACAGGATGGGTTGGCCAGGCACAGTAGCTCACGCCTGTAATCCTAGCACTCTGGGAGGCCAGGGTAGGAGGATCGCTTGAGCTCAGGAGTTCAAGACCAGCCTCAGCAAGAGAGAGACCCTGTCTCTACTAAAAATAGAAAAAATTAGCTGGGCGTGGTGGTGCACACCTGTGGTCCCAGCTATTTATGAGGCTGAGGAGGAGGATGGCTTGAGCCCAGGAGTTTGAGGTTCCCGTGAGCTAGACAAATGCCAAGGCACTCTACCCTGGGCAACAGAATGAGCCTCTGTCTCAAAAAAATAAAATAAAATTTGTTAAATAAATAAATAAAAAGGAAACACCATGGGCCATCAGTTGTTAATCATTGAAACTGGGTGATAGCTACACATGAGTTTAATATGCTCTCCTCTCTACTTGCTTACTTATTTATTTACTTATTAGAGGAACGGCCTCACTCCGTCACCCAGGCCAGAGTGCAGTAGCATAATCATAGCTCACTGCAGCTTTGAATTCCTGACCCCAAGTGATCTTTCTACCCCAGCCTTCCAAAGTGCTAAGATTACAGGCATGAGCCATCTCACCAGGGTACTACTTTTTCATATGTTTGACATTTTCCCTAATGAAATGTTTAGAAAATAAAATAAAATAAAAGATTCTCAGGTGAGGCCTGATATCCCGCCAGATCGGGGATCCGGGAGAGCTCACATGATGGGCGTCACAGGAGGGCAGGGCTCCACCCCCCCCACCCCCCCCCACCCCCCCCCCGCATAAAAACAGGAAGTTTGGAGGGCTGTGGGCAGGGCGAGCAATGAATGGCGTGTTGTAGAAACACATCCGCAGGCTTCAGAGATGAGCAGGCTGGGTAGAGCAAAACAGACAGCAAGTCTGAACTTGAGGCTAAATGTGTAATCACATGTGCTCTGCAGGAGAGGTTTGCTCAGCACTGGCTCCTGGAACCTGGTGTCACTGCAGCCCTCCTCCAGTGTGCTTATGCCAGCACACGATAACTGGACACTGGTCCATCCACCTCACTGCACACCCCAGCAAATGACCAGCACCAGTGAGAGATCACTAGTGGGAGGTCAGTGGGAAACAGACGGAGGTAAGGAATTTGAGGCCTTTCCTGTGAGAGAGGCAGTAGCTGGAAGTGGAGAGACTGGAGGAATCCCCGTCTACATGGCCAGGACTGCATCACTGTGACCATTCGCCTGGCCAGCAGCTCAATTTTCCCACCTAGAAAATGAGCCTGGAGGGCGAGGGGGCTTATGCCAGTAATCCTAGCACTCTGGGAAGCCGAGGCAGGAGGATCACTTGAGGTCAGGAGTTCGAGACCAGCCTGAGCAAGAGCAAGACTCTGTCTCTACTAAAAACAGAAAAACTTAGCCAGGCCTAGTGGTGCGTGCCTGTGGTCCCAGCCACTCGGGAGGCTGTGGGAGAAGGATCACTAGAGCCCAGGTGTTTGAGGTAGCCGTGAGCTCTGATGACCCTACTGCACTCTAGCCTGGGTGACAGAATAAGACTCTGTCCCCCCAAAAATGAAATAAAAAAGAAAGAAAGAAAACGAGGCTGGAAAAACCCTATGCTGTGGGAGGTTGTGAGGATTGAACTGGCTAAGGCATGTCAAACTGGCGGCACAGATCTGGGCACACAGGAAGCATGGCTGCTCTCACTGTCACAGTCACACACGCCCTTGCTCTGTGAAGGAAGGGGAGGCGAAGCCTCCTGAGTGCCAAATCCAGTCCTTCTCCAACCAACGCTGGTTGAGCCCTTGCTGCGTGCAGGTGCCCGAATGAGTGGCTGTGGCCTGTTGAGTTCACTTGCCAGCTTGAGCAGTGGCAGCCACACCACACTGCTGCCATCAGGAGGAGGAGGAAGGAAAGGTCCCAGCAAAACCTGATCGTGACAGAACAGAGAGGCTCACCGCGTTCTTGTCTGTAGAGAGGATAACTCACCACAGAGGGTTGGGTTTGGCGGAGTTACCTAGATACGCTCCCCCCCTCTGGGCAACACAGTTCAGGGGGTGCCATCTGTGTCCCAGGGACACCCTTGGAGACCCTGCTGGGTCCAGCTCCTGGACCCAGCCCCTCTAGCCTTCTCCCCCACCCCCGGCTGATGGCACTACCTCAAAAACACACAACATGGAATCCAAGCTCCAGGCACAAGCTCCCAGCCTGTGGGCTTCACACCAGAATCACAAGAACATCTGGTCCCCAGAAGCAGCCTAGTCACACGCTTCAAGTCTGGTAGGCAAGCTCGTGTGACTTTGCTTTGGGGACCGTATAGCCTGGATCCTGTGCTCTTGAACTCAAGCAGAGCCAGGCTGCAAGAGGAGCTCAATGGTGCAGATGGGACCCAGGTCATCAGTCATCTCCATCAAAAAGTCGCCCAGGAATGTGAGACAGAGAGGCTGGCGAAGGTGTGGCAAAGAAAGGTGGGGGTGGGGAGAAGGCTGTATGGAAGCAGGAGACAGAAACACACAAGTGGTTATTATACTTCTAGAAAGATAAACATTGGCTGCCTTTTGAGGAAGAAAAACATGCTGGCTATGTGCCACTTCAAGGCGGGTGGCTTCGGCTTTGTGATTGGAGGATGTGTATCCACTGTGGTCAGGCCGTGCTCTGACTTGGATGACTGTTATTTCTTGGAACTTGGTCTGAATCAGTCATCATGGGAGCAGATCCAGCATGAGTCTCCAGGACCAGGGGACCCTGCATGAAGGAGACCATCCTCTGGGCAATTCTGGATACTGAGTAAGACCCACCTGCACCCACCCTTGCACTTTGAGCATGTGAGGAGGCCTGTGCACCCCTAACACACCCCAACTTTTTACTCCTCTGCATGTTCTTGCAACGCGCTGGAGATCCGTAGGGGTGAGTCAGCTCCATACCAGAATGGGCCCGGTCCTGGGAGAAACCCGTTTCTACCATTGCCTCCTCTGCATGTCTCCATTTATGGAGACACAGCACAGGTGGGGAATTACAGGGAGGAGCTACTCACCCACCATTCCTTCCTGGCAGCAAGATTTCCTCTCCTGGCCCTGCCTCAAAACCCCACCAGTTGGAGGTTGAGGGAATGGCATGTGCCAAGGCCCTGTGGCGGGAGGCGGCATCGCTGATGTGACCAGAGTTCAGAGGGCAAGGGGAGTTGTGCTATTTGCTGAGACTACAGATGCTGGTGGGAGCAGACTCTCCAGGACTTAAGAGCCACAGAAAGAAATCTCGAATGTGCTAAGAGCCATGGGAAGGAGCAGAAGAACTTTAGGCAGGAGCACGACTTCAGAGTGTTCTAAAAGAGGAAGAGGGACAGCCTCTCCATGGGGAACGGACTGGAGGTGAGGAGACGACGGCGGCCCGTCCTGGAGAAGAGGCAGTGGGAACAGGAAGGAGACACACCTGGGAGATGTTTGGAGGTTGAGCCAGCAGGATTATGAAGCAGGGCGAGGGGGAGACGGTGAGGAGGCCTCAGGCGCGGCACCCGCAGCCAGCTCTGGAGTCGGGCCCTGAGCTTCCCTGCCTCCACCCTGTGTCCACCTCTGCCCGCTACCAGCATCTAGGTCACTTACCCCCTGACCCCAAATTGTCCCTGTGTCACTGATACTGGGAGCTCCTAGGATAAGGCTTTGCTGGTATGTGCTTGTTTCTCCTGCGAGGGGCAGGGCACAGACATGGCCTTGGGTGAGGTTAAGGGGAGGACAGGCCACCTTGTTGGCTAAAGCGTAAACCTAAACCTAAACTTACCACTGGGGCGTGAGTGTCCTCATGCCCCCAGTGTACAAAGGTCTGGGTGTGTTTGTGTTGCTGTGATCGGCTTCCTATGGTCACTTCAAGGCTGACGTTTGAAGACTGAAGTTGGATGTTGGGGACGGTCGTGCTGCCCAGCTAACCTTCGGCAGATGCAGTGCCCACCTTCACTGTCTCATCGCAGCCTAGCGTTTCCCCCGAGTCCTGGGACATTGGACGTTCAGACCCTGGAGAAAAGCTAAGAAACCTCAAAAAGCTCCATTATCCCCACCCACTCCTGTATCAGCAGCTGTTATTTATTTGTTAGTTATTTATCCCTGCCTACCTCTTCCCTTTCCTTATGCCCCCGCCTCCTGGAGGCCTTAAGGGGTAGAACAAACCCTTTTATCCACCACAACCAAATTCTTCACCTGGAGACCAGCAAATTCCAGAACTCCTCCTCCCTCTTGCTACTCAGCTGCACGAGTGGGCGAGGGGGCTGCTGAGCAGCAGTGGACAGTGGAGGGAAGGAAGGGAACCAGGTGTGCGTTGGGGTGCCCCAACCGCCCCACTTTTCTCTGAAACAGAGCGCTAGGGGACTCACACTCTGCAATGGGCCTCCCTAGGGAACCCTCCAGCTGCACTGAGCAGGGAGTAGATCCAGCTCTAGGCCAACGCCCTTGATCCGTCTGCCTCTTGGACAGCAGGCCCTGGGCAACATCAAGTGCACAGTCCCTAAAATACATCAAAGCCGGAAGCACTTTCCCTCCTGATTAGCGCGGCCCCTCCAGTCCCTTTGGAAGAGTTTGCTCATTTCATTGTCAGAGGGCCTTCTCACCTCTCCAGTCGTGACACTTAGATCACTACCCATGCCCTGGTCAGTCCTGCCACCTGGGGAAGGTTCCAAAGGTGGAGCTGTTCTTCGGGGTGCCAAGGTTCAGGGCAGAGTTTTGAGAAGCTGCAGGGCAGGAGAAAGACAAGGTCTCTTTGTGGGTAACGCAGTTTGGGCACAGACCCGAAGCCTCTCTGGGGGTAGGGCCTCTGTGAGAGGGCACATCCCTGTGTATGCGGGCGTGTGTGCTTGTGTGGTTGGGGACCTTCCTGGAAGAGGCAGCTAGGGTGAGGGCCCCAGGCTGGGAATGGGGTGGGGCCTGCGGGGCAAGGAAGGGAACTCAGTCCTGAAGAGCTGGAGCCACAAGAGCCAGGAGACAGGGCGAGGGGAGCTGCAGAACCCAGGTGCTAGGCCTTTCTGTGGGACCCTTACCTCTCACCTAGAGGAGGCGGGAGCTTCCACACAGAGGTAGGGGGGACCCTGGCCAGCTGCTCAGCCAGCAGCTCTTGGGGGAAGGTGCCAGGGTTGGGGGCTCCGCTGCTCTGGAATTACTTCATTTCCTTCCATCCGAATAGCTGTCTGGGTTCCTGCTCTATGGAGTAAATGTCCCCTGACCCTGGCCAGATGTTTGCTGACTTCTCATCCCAAATGTCCCTCCATTGGGTCCTGGGGAGGTACAGCAGCGCCTTAGGAGGAAGCTCTTTGCTGAGGCTGATTGGGGAAGGGCGAGGGGTGCTCCTGACAGCTCCCAGCTGCCGGCTAGAGTCCCTCAGGGAGGGACATGGGGGCATGATAAAGCAGGAGAGGGAGGTCAGGCACACAGGGCCCCATCCTGAATCCACAGTCTACAAGGTTAACTCCTCATTCCCAGAGACTTTCTCCTCCTCCACACCCACCCCACGTGGCCCAGCCCCGGGGAAACCCAGAGCCCGAGCGCTGTGGTTACAGAGACACATGCGGCCCTCGGTGTGGCCGGGATAGGCCACAGGCAGTCGGGGACATGATGTGGTCGGGACAGGCCTCTGGACCAAGGGCCACTCTTTGGGAGAAGCACCCCAGCACCTCTCGTGGAGGGCAAGCCTAGGGGCAGCGCAGGAGCAAGCGGGGTCAGCTCCCTGGGAGCTCCCTGGGGAAGGGAGACAGGGCGGGGCGGCGGGAGCCTGAGCCACGAGGCGAGTGGGCGCACGTGGCAGAGGCCTCCCAGCCCGCGGGGGCGCCCTCGGGGATATGGGCGGGAGGGCGCGGCGCCCCCTGGTGGCCGAACTGCGCGGCGTCGCGACCGTCCGCATCCGTCGCGGGGCCCCGTGACTTCAACTCCCTCCTCGCGAGGCCTCGCCGCCTGGGGGATCTGAGTCTTGGGTTCGGACTCCATCTTCGCCTTCTGCCCCTTGCCCGTCTCTCTCAGGCTCTGGCGACGGTCACCCCTGCCCGCCTGCCTCACACTGCACAACATGCAGCCAGCGGACCTCGAGGGTCCCCGCGGACTCGGCGTGCGTCTTCTGCTGCGTCTGCTGCTCGTGCTGCTCCTGCTGCCGCCACAGTCTGTAACTCGCGGCCAGACCACGCCAGGCGCCCCGACCTCGCCGGGAGCCCTCACCACGCCGGGTGCCCCCAGCACCCGGGACCTGCGAGAGCGCGCGCGGGCCCTGATGCGGGACTTCCCTCTCGTGGACGGGTGCGTAGGTGCAGCGTGGGGACGATGGGCGGTGCGCACACCCCACGGCAGGGGAGGGGGCCCAGAGAATACAGGGCTGGCAAGGAGGCTCCCTCACACCGTCCTTGGATGGCCCTTCATCACCCACGGGTGCTGAGGAAGGCGCCTTTCTCCTCTTCTGTCAACCCCTCTCTGGTGGGAACCCCCCAGCCCAGGCTTCCGGGGGTCTCACAATAGTCGGACAGTGTGGCAGTGTGCGGTGGGGGACCCCGGGGCATGTCCTGCCTGACCTGGAGGCCTAAGGGGCCCACTCCTTTGTCCTCCGCCTAACGCTGCCTTGACTTTCCTCCAGCCACAACGACCTGCCCCTGATCCTGAGGCAGTTTTCCCAGAACGGGCTACAAGATGTTAACCTGCGCAATTTCAGCCATGGCCAGACCAGCCTGGACAGGCTTAAAGAGGGCCTCGTGGGCGCCCAGGTACCGCAGGGACACACAGGGCCTGGCTTCTGGGGAATGTTGGGAGCGTGGGGGCCTCAGCCATTACAAGTTAGTCACATGGGAACTCAGTTACCACAGTGACCCAAAAAGGGCCATGAGGTGGATGCTGGAGGCTGCAGGGACTACAGCGAGCCAGCTTGGTGGGCATGAAGGGACCAAGGAACAAGCGGTACGTGTGGCCTCCGGCCCACTGGGTTCTGTGGAACCTATGAGAAGCCCAGGGAGCTCCAAAGCAGCCCTTGCCCAAGCCAACCCCTGGCCTTCCCCCCAGTTCTGGTCGGCCTACGTCCCCTGCCAGACTCAGGACCGGGATGCCGTGCGCCTCACCCTGGAGCAGGTTGACCTCATTCGCCGCTTGTGTGCCTCCTACTCCGAACTGGAGCTTGTGACCTCAGTTAAAGGTAGGTGGGTTGGTGGGGAGTGTTAGGAATTTGACTGAGCTACTCCAGCCCCTGAAAATAATCACCTGACCTACCCGCCCCCAGCTCTGAACAATACCCGGAAACTGGCCTGCCTCATTGGTGTGGAGGGCGGCCACTCACTGGACAACAGCCTCTCTGTCTTGCGTGCCTTCTATGTGCTGGGAGTGCGCTACCTGACGCTCACCCACACCTGCAACACGCCCTGGTGAGTACGGCACTGATGGTGCGGGCCCACTGAGCAGGGGTCTGCCCAGGGTCACACTGTGGGCCCAGACCAAGCTTTACCCCTGGGATCTGACACTGACCCTGGAGTGGGGAGGGGAGCTGGGTTCTGGGGTTCACAGAACAAGACTGGATACCAGCAGGGCTGTCCTACTACTAGGCACAGCCCATCCTGGGTCCCTGCTTTTGCTCCAGGGGGTTGCAGGGATAAAGGGTGGGCAGGGCCTCTAGGATCTTGTGGCCAAGGCATAGCCACCAATCAGACTACCTCCTGGCCGTTCTGCAGGGCAGAGAGCTCAGCTAAGGACATCCACCCCTTCTACAATAATGTCAGCGGGCTGACCAGCTTTGGAGAGGTGAGGACCCTGGTACATCTCCACTTCACACAAATGTACACACCCACCTGTTTCCTACAATTATACACATATCTGTACCCCTGCTACCCTCCTCCCAACCTGTCCCTGCAGAAGGTGGTGGCAGAAATGAACCGCCTGGGCATGATGGTAGACTTGTCCCATGTGTCGGATGCTGTGGCACGGCGGGCCCTGGAAGTGTCACAGGCACCTGTGATCTTTTCCCACTCGGCTGCCCGGGGTGTGTGCAGCAATGCTCGGAATGTTCCTGATGACATACTGCAGCTTCTGGTGAGAAACTCCCTGGCCCTAGAACCTAAAGCAAGAGAGTCAAACGGGGAGCTCTTGGACCTGAGCCTGTTACTCCCTCAACTCCCTCAAACCCCAGGCGGAACGTCATCTGCCCCACAAACCCCCAGTCCCCAGTCTCTGAACTCTCGAATCCAGGAGTGAGGGCTTCTAGATGGTAAATATTCCTCTGCCCTTCAAAGCGAGTGCCAAGAACAAGACGCTTCTACCCAAACCAGGGCCTAGACTCCTCCATTCACACAAACCCAGAGAGGTGAAGTCTCCTCTCACCCTGGAGGCCAGGGCTAAACACCTTCCTCTGGGTGCTCAGAGGGTGGACAGGCATGTGGTTTGCTGGGGGGCCAAGCTGAGTGTCCATTTGACTACCCCTGCAGAAAAAGAATGGTGGCATCGTGCTGGTGTCCTTGTCCATGGGAGTGCGGCAGTGCAACCCATTAGCCAATGTGTCCACTGTAGCAGGTAAGTTCCTCGCCCCCAGCTCTCCGAACAGCTCTGATTTGGACCCCAAGCCTTGGGAGGGCATCAGGACAGTCCCAGCGGTTTGACCCAAAATCCAATGATGGACAGTATGTGGCACCTTGGTGCCACATGGAACTGGAGCCGCAGAGTCAACACTGTGATACTGATGGGTGCAAGGGAGGCAGGCAGTCAGATGTAGCACCCAGGTGCCAGTCACCTGCACTCCTGCAAGGGCTGCCAAAGCACCCTGCCCTGCCTCTGGCCAAGGGCGGGGGCAGCCCCTAGGTCTCTGGGTTTTTGGTCAGTTATCGTCTTTGTCGCTCTCTCATCTTCCACACACCTAGAAAGGAGCCCCCACACGTCCTCAGTGAGACTAGAGGCAGGGAAATGGCTGAAATAGGTGGCTCTGTGGGTCTGCCCCAAATCTGAAGTCCAGTCTAGAGCCAGCTGGAATCAGTTCAGGTCAAACCTCAGGGCCCTCAAGTTGCCACCAGGGGTACCAGGCCATGAGGAGTTTGCCTGTGTGGCCTCTGGGCTGCAGGAAGGGGACTCAGCAGAGTCCAGCCCCAGAGTTCCACCCCTGCCCTGGAAGCCCCACACAGCTGACTCTGCATCCTCCCAGATCACTTTGACCACATCAAAGCAGTCATCGGATCCGAGTTCATCGGGATCGGCGGAGATTACGATGGGGCCGGCCAGTGAGTGCTTCCCTGTGGCTCGTCTGGGGCTGTCTGTACAGCAGTGGGGCCCTCACAGTCACCACACCCACTATGCTATGGGGCTCGTGGTCTTTAGGCCTTGACCTCCTGACATCTCCCCACTGCTAGGGTCAGTCTCCTGGGCTCTCCTGTTTGTCTTCATCCCAGTGCCTCACTCCAGGGCATCATATTTGGCTAAGCCACCAGACAGAGCTCATGTGCCCAGCGCATGCCCCCAGCTCCAGCCCACCCACTTCCTCTGTGCAGACTGTCGGCAAGGTCTGGTGTGGGCTGGCCATCTTCTCTGCACATGGCTGGGCTGTGCTTGCAGGGCCAGCCTGGTTCTGAAGAAGCTTTTCTTCTTTTATAAGTGCGGGGAACATTTGCATTCAGTGGAAGGAATAGATGTTAATAGTACAATTCAATGAGTTTTGACATATATTCAAGCAGGTTTGAGGCCTCCTTCAAGAGTGAAGGGCAAGGGCAGATCATTTGCTCTCTCTAAGTCTCCATTTCCCCTGTCTGAGCAGGGCTGGGGTTCCCGGGGCCCTGGACTCTGGTTCTGAGTCAGGATCAGGGAACCTGGTCTGAGGCCCACTGGGTGGCCGGCTGGTGGCCACACAGGTTCCCTCAGGGGCTGGAGGATGTGTCCAAATACCCAATACTGATAGAGGAGTTGCTGAGACGTGGCTGGAGTGAGGAAGAGCTTCAGGGTGTCCTTCGTGGCAACCTGCTGCGGGTCTTCAGACAAGTGGAACAGGTACGCTGCGCTGGGCAAGACAGTAGCCCGGGGGTGTGAGCAAGTGAAGTGTGTTGGGGGGAGCTGTGGATGCTGCTTACCACTGACTGCCCCCTCTAGGTACGGGAGGAAAACAAGTGGCAAAGCCCCTTGGAGGACAAGTTCCCAGATGAGCAGCTGGACAGTGCTTGCCACTCTGTCCTCCCGGGTTGGCATCAGAGACAACCACTGATTTCAGACCAGAAACTAACCAGGATTCCAACACATCAGATACCCAGGTTATTATCCAAGTGGTCACTATCAAAGTCCTCCCCCAACCCAGCCCCAGGCCTTACAGTTGTTGCCACCTTCCCAGTCCTTATTCTGTGGCTCTTTTGTCCCAGTTAGTCCTGCTAGATATCAGTGTGGCAGCCAGGTACACCCCACAGTGTTGCCCTGTTGTACAGGCACAATCATTTCCTGAAAATAAATGTTCCGGACATGGAACTGGAAGTGAATGTCTTCCTCTGCAGTGGGGTCTGGTGGCACAGACTCCCAATGCTGGTGGTTGGTGGGGGACCCTGCATTTCAGCCACCAGTTACTTGCTCAAGGAAGGCCTGTTGGTAGCGGCCTGAGACGACCCGGGTGGCTGGGCTCAGCACTGGACAAAGGCAGTGGGCAGATCTAGCTGCAGGAGGGTGCACCTGCTCTGTGTTCCCTCTGAGTAGCTCATCGCAATCCACATGCCAACCCACTGACCAGCACCTAGGGCATCGTTCAGGGAATTCTCATTCAGAATCTCAAGGAGGGGACCTGCCTAAATCACGAAGACCTTCGTTCCTCTTCACAAGGAGCCAAGAATGTCAGGCCGCATAATGGGCCACAGGCCTCCAGTGGTTTTACTACCCTGGATGTGGGGACCCCACCCGCATCCCACAGGGACTGCTCCAAGAGGCACAAGCTACTTAGGTATTCACTCATCTTAACCCCAGGCCATGAATGGTAACTAACAGCAACTGCAGTAATAATAGCTAATATTGAGAGCTAATACTAATAATGATACATAATAATAAATAACATGTCAATAATAGATCATGGCTAATAAAAGCAATAGTTAATACTGATAGTCTGTGCATACCCCATGACCAAACAATTTCACCCTGGTATATATCCAACAGGAATGCATACATTATGTTTCCCCATAAGGCACATGAAATCATATTTATATCACCACTATTCATAGTAACCCCAGATTGTGCATTTCAAAGTCAAATTTCAAGGCACCAAAGACAGATTATCTTTGTTGTTTTTGTAGGTGGGATCTTGCTACATTGCCCAGGCTGGAGTACAGTGGCTGTTCACAGGTCTGATCATGGCACACTACAGCCTTGAACTCCTGGCCTCAAGCAACCCTCCCACCACACCAAGGCTTAATAACATTTTAAAGAGTAATTGTAAACATTGTGCCCTCTCCTTTCACCTAAACCTAATATAGGAAACAGCTGTATGCGCAATGCTTTTGTTAAACTATTAGCAAAGTTGTCATTCATTATGTTCTTTAAAGTCACTTAAATGAAGACCTCCAGGGCGGGTCCACTGAGGTTTATGAGAAACCAGGATAGACACTACCTTTCTCTGCCCTTCCTGAGAGAACCAAAGAGGCAGCTGGGTCAGACTGGGTCAAGAGGCATGAGGAAGGGACAGTGACCAAAGACAGCAATGGTCACCAGAGGCCAAGCCCCTTCTGGAGGTGCCCAGAAGGGAAGGCCTACTTAACAGGGAGCCCAGGTGGGAGACAATGCAGGAGAGGGGACGATTAGATTCAGTCTGTGGTGTTGGCCCCTCAGCAGGACCTGGTCCGGACCCAGGAGGCTCGAATGCTACCCAGATGCAGGTCTTTGCACCAGGGTTTTTGCAGCAGCAAACGGTGAATTACACTATCCAGTCCTCTGGCCCACCTGGAAACTACCTCTTCTCCGGGGAGGATTTTTACCCCAGGTGAAGTTATGTATCAGACCAAGCCACCTCGAGCTGTCAGTACCAAGACCCTAACCTGACTTTGTCCACCGCTCCATGCAAGAGGATCCGCCCCTGCCTCCCCACAACAGTGTAACGCCCAAACTAGACCTCTGCCTGGGCTTGTGGCCAACCTGGGGTGGCCTCTCTGCTCCTCTGCCTGATACAGACCCCATCCTGCCAAGGTTCAGCCACTGCTCTGGTGCGTCCCCCAGCTCCCTGGGACTCTGGTGTGTCTGCATAAGCGCCACCCCTGACTGCCCTGGGCCAGTATCACGACAATACTGAAAGAAACGAGATAGAAAATGACCAGGGAGTAGGTAGCCCTCTTCCCAAGAGAGACACTATTAACGAACATTTGGTATGCACACTCCTCTAGGGGGGAGTGTATTAATCCATGTACAGAAACAAAATTTAATACCAAATGCTAAAGTAAGGGTCTCCCATAAATATTTTTCTTAAATTTCACTTTAACAACCCACAGGAAATCTTTTTGTCAATCCAAACATACAGATCTATTATAATTCACTCTTCTGAATCAGCGTTTAGAATTTCATGGAATATTCTACCTGTTTGAGGGCGGGGCACATGGGAGCAGCTTACCCCGCCCCCCCCCCCCCAGGGCCTGGCTAGAGGGTGAAAACAGGAAGAGTCCTGGGCCTCTGCCAATCCCCCCACTGGTGTCCTCCCCAGTCTGTCCGTCTACGGAGCAAGCCTCAGGCGGGTAGGTACAGAGTCCGAGCAGGCGCAGGGGCAGAGGGAATCGGCGATGCAGCTAGAGCGGACGCACGCGCATGCACGGACCAGCCATGGGGCGCCCTCGCATGGCTGCAGGGGCCGTGGCACCCCCTGGCGGCCGCCCGAGTCGTCGATCCCAGGGCGTCCGTCGCCAGGTGGCGTGACTGCAACCCCCCTGCGAAGGCGCACTACTGCGTCGCCTAAATCGACGGCGTGGCCTCCATCGTCGCCCTCTGCCCTTTGCCTGCTCTTCCCAGGCTCCTGTGACCGGTCCCTGTGCAACATGCAGCCCGCGGGCCTCGAGGGCCCCCACACGCTCGGCCGGCGGCCTCTGCTGCGTCTGCTGCTCCTGCTGCTGCTGTCTCAGCCCGTAACCCGGGCCCAGACCACACCCGGCGTCCCTGGCGCCCCGACCACGCCGGGCACCCCCAGGGCCCAGAGCCTGCAGGGGCACGTGCGGGCCCTGATGCGGGCCTTCCCGTTGGTGGACGGGTACGTAGGCGTAGCGTGGAGACACGGGGGCACAGCGCACCCCAGGGCAGAGGTGGGGGTTCTGAGCATGCAGGGCTGGCAAGGAGGCGTCCTCACAGCACTCCTGGATGCCGCCTCTCCCCCATCACCCATGGGTGTCCTTCCCGTTACCTCATTCCTGGTGGAACCCCCCCTCCTCTGACAGGAGGTCTCCATATTGTCTGTGTGACAGAGGGGCCTGGTGGGGTGGGGGAGGGGAGACCCAGGCATGTCGATATGCCCTGCCTGACCTGGAGGCCATGTCCCCACTCTGACCTTGACATCCCCAGCCACAACGACTTGCCCCTGATCCTGAGACAGCTTTTCCAGAACAAGCTACAGGATGTTAACCTGCGCAATTTCAGCCATGGCCAGACCAGCCTGGACAGGCTTAGAGATGGTCTCGTGGGCGCCCAGGTACCACAGGGACAAAACAGGGTTCCATAGCATGGCTGTTGGGGAATATTGGGTCCACAGAACCCTGGCTGGGCCAGCTTCTGGGTGACTAGGTACCATGGGACATGCAGTGGCCATCATGGACCTTCTAGGGAGTGTGGGACCTTAGAGGCCAAAACAGGGGAGCTGCGTGGGTGTCCAGGGTTTGTGGAGACACAAGAAAATGACCAGAAAATCTCTGGTGAGTGTGGGAGCTGCTGGAACCACAAAGGATATGGTGGACTGGCCTGGGGGCATTCACATAGCACGTGGACAACAGTTCATGATGTATCATGAGGCCGTTGTTTGGCTGCTGGCAGCAAACTTAATAGTCATCAAGATACTATGGGTTATGCAGTGCTTCACTTGGGGCCACTGACCCAAAAGGGCGCCTTGGGGACTGAGGCCGCAGTGTCTGGCCTAGGGGGTTGAAGACCACCCTGTCCTCATTCTGGACCCCTGGACCTATCCCCAGTTCTGGTCGGCCTACGTCCCATGCCAGGCCCAGGACCGGGATGCCGTGCGCCTCGCCCTGGAGCAGGTTGACCTCATTCGCCGCATGTGTGCCTCTTATTCTGAGCTGGAGCTTGTGACCTCAGCTGAAGGTGGGCTGGCTGACGATGTGGGGATAGTCAGGGTGTCACTCTAATGGTTCTGTTCCTGGGCTCTGACCACTTGACTCTACCTTCTAGGTCTGAACAGCACTCAAAAGCTGGCCTGCCTCATTGGCGTGGAGGGTGGTCACACGCTGGACAGCAGCGTCTCTGTGCTGCGCAGTTTCTATCTGCTGGGAGTGCGCTACCTGAAGCTCGCCCACACCTGTAGCACGCCCTGGTGAGCTCGGTGCCTGGCCAAGGTGGAATGGTAGACCGTGCGGTGGAGAAACTGCCCAGTCCCTGGGATGGGCCTGGCCAGAGAGTGGAGGATAAAGAGGGCCACCGAGGGAGGCTGGACTCCCAACAGGTCCCTCATCTTCCCAGAAAGTAGCTATCCCCTAGGTCTTCGCCTGTCCTGGAGGTAGGATGGATGGACAGACAGAGGGTCCCTAGGCTCTGATGGCCAAGATGTGGCCAGCTAAATTGCTCTCCCCTGGCCATCCTGTAGGGCAGAGAGTTCCACCAAGTTCAGACACCACTTCTACACCAACGTCAGCGGATTGACAAGCTTTGGTGAGGTGAGGACCCCTGTTATGTTGCCCACCCTACCTACAGAAACATGCACACACTTTTGCCCCTGACAACTCCCCCCCTAAAAAAAAATCCAATTGTCCCTGCAGAAGGTGGTGGAGGAAATGAACCGCCTGGGCATGATGATAGACTTGTCTTATGCATCGGACACCTTGGTGAGGCGGGCCTTGGAAGTGTCGCAGGCTCCAGTGATCTTCTCCCATTCAGCTGCCAGGGCTGTGTGCGACACTTTGCTGAATGTTCCTGATGACATCCTGCAGCTTCTGGTAGGCAGCCACCCCAGCCCTCAAACCCAGGGCTAGGCATGCTTCATCCAAAAATTCTTGACCCTGAACAAAGAAAGCTACCAGCCAGGTCTCACACATCCTTGGACCTAAGGCTAGTTAGTCCTCCTTCATCCCTTAAACTCAAGGCCAAACCAGTTCCACCCAGGGACCCACAAACCCAGAGAGGTGAAGCCTTTTCCAACCCCTGAAGCCAGGACTGAGTGCTGTCCTACCAAGGCCCCCATGGCATGGGCGGCATGCCATTAGACCAGAAGGGCTGAGCTGAGTCTCCCTTTGTCTATCCCTATAGAAGAAGAATGGTGGCATCGTGATGGTGACGCTGTCCATGGGGGTGCTGCAGTGCGAACTGCTTGCTAATGTGTCCACTGTGGCAGGTGAGCCCCACCTTGGCTCTTTGTGCAGCTCTGGCTTGGGCTGTGGCTGCCAGGGCCCTCAGGACAGCTCCAGCAGTGTCACACACCTGTTGGGCAGTGGGCAGACCTCCCATCTTCACTGCCGCCCAGATCTGGGGCCACAGAGTCAATGCTGATGGGTTTGAAGTCTCTGTCTCTGAGTCTCATGAGCCTCTCATTTTCCACGTCTCGGGACAGGACAGGCAGAACCCCCACCAAGCTCTCAAGGAATCCAGAGGCATGGTGGCTCCTGGGCAGGAAAAGTCCCAAAGGGGTGGCTCTGAGGTCTACTGTAGGTCCAGTGACTAGCCTGCAGCCACTTCAGGACTTGTGGTTGGCCATGGCCTGGAGTGCTGGGGACAAGGCTGGTCACAGGGTCTAACGCCAGCCTCATGCTGCCCACCACTAACCTCTACCCCCTAGATCACTTTGACCACATCAGGGCAGTCATTGGATCTGAGTTCATTGGGATTGGTGGAAATTATGACGGATCTGGCCGGTGAGTGCTTCCCTGGGGTTTGTCTCAGGCTGGGGGACAGCAGGGAGTCCTTTAGTCTTTGTTTCCATCCTGGGGTTCTCCCATCCTTCAGGCCTTGATGACAGGCTCTGGTGTTCCAGCCTACTGGCACCCCCCGCCCCCACTCTTGGGGACTGTTTCCTAGGTTTTCCCTGTCCCTCCTGTGGCCCAGTGGCCCCACTCTAGACTGTCACACTTGCTAAGTACTCCCCTTCCCCAGGCAGAGCTGTTTGCCGAGCACGTGCTGCGCTCCCGGCCCAGCAGATCTGCTGCGGGCCGACCATCTGCTTAGCCGGTGGAGGCTACAGAAGCCCAGTCCTCAAGAAGCCTATAAAGTTGCATTCAGTGGCCTGAAGAGCTTGGCCTTCAGTTTCCCATATGTGACTAGGGCTGGTGGACAGCAGGCCCTAGACCAGGACCAGGGCTAAGGTCCCACAGCTGGCTGTTGGGTGGCCACACAGGTTCCCTCAGGGCCTGGAGGATGTGTCCACATACCCGGTACTGATAGAGGAGTTGCTGAGTCGTGGGTGGAGTGATGAAGAGCTTCGAGGCATCCTTCGAGGAAACCTGCTGCGGGTCTTCAGACAAGTGGAACAGGTACGCTGTGCTGGTCAAAAGGATGGTGCCGTGGTTTGAGCAGGTGAGGGATTGCTGTGGGAGCCCCTGACTGCTGACTTCCACCCCCAGGTGAGAGAGGAAAACAGTGGGCAGAGCCCTGTGGAGGCTGAGTTTCCAAACAGGCATCAGAGCAGGTCCTGCCACTCCCACCTTCTGTCTCAGCTTCAGAATGGAAACCTGGCCGCACACCTGGATTCGACCAAGTGGCCAGCCAGTCGGGTCCTCCAGAGCTCCTCAAAAGCCTCCCCATACCTTGTTCTAGGCCCTGTGGCTGCTGCCACCTTCCCAATCCTCATCCAATGACTCTGGCAACCTGGTCAACCCCCCTAGAGGTCCCTGTGGCAAAGTCCCACAAAGTCCCTCTCCTAGTCCAGGCACAAGCATATGCTGACAATAAACATTTCACACAGGGAGCCAGGTGTGAGGGTCCTTCCTTCTCCATGGTGGGATTGGGGCCAGGTGGGCTTTGGCAGGTGAGGGGTCTTGTGGTCTGGCCTCAGCTGCTGCAAGTGAGTGGTTCCCTCCCACCTCCTGCTTTGGCTTTCTCAGGAAAGCCAGAGGCATCTTATCCAATTATTGCACTAAGGCTGGGCTCGGTGGCTCGCACCAGTAATCCTAACACTTTGGAAGGTGAGGTGAGGGGATTGCTTGAGGTCAGGAGTTCAAGACCAGCCTGAGCAACATAGACAAGACCCATCTCTACAAAAAATAGAAAAAATTAGCCGGGCATGGTGGCACACACCTGTAGTCCCAGCTACTTGGGAAGCTGAGGCAGGAGGATCACGTGAGCCCCCCGGGAGTTTGAGGTTGCAGTGAGCTATGATCGAGCCACTGCACTCCAACCTGGGTGGCAGAGTGAGACCCTGACTCAAGAACAAAGAATTCTTATGCCAAAAGCCTGAGCCCACAGAAGAGCACATTTGTGTATGCAGATCTATTTTTGAATTCTGTTCCATTTATTTGTTTTTGTTGTTGTTGTTTTGAGACAGAGTCTCGCTCTGTTGCCTGGGCTAGACTGCCGTGGCGTCAGCCTAGCTCACAGCAACCTCCAACTCCTGGGCTCAGGTGATCCTCCTGCCTCAGCCTCCCAAGTAGCTGGGACTACAGGCATGTGCCACCATGCCCGGCTAATTTTTTCTATATATATTTTAATTGTCCAACTAATTTCTTTCTATTTTTAGTAGAGACGGGGTCTCGCTCTTGCTCTGGCTGGTCCTGAACTCCTGAGCTCAAACAATCCACCCGCCTCGGCCTCCCAGAGTGCTAGGATTATAGGCATGAGCCACCGCACCGGCCTTGTTCCATTTATTTGTACTACTTGTTTATCATCATACCAATACCACAGTGTCTTAATTAAGGCTCCTTTAAGTTTTGAGATCTGGTAGAATGAGTCTTCCCATATTGTTCTTTAAGAGTATCATATCAGGCTGGGTGTCGTGGCTCATGCATGTAATCCTAGCACTCTGGGAGGCCAAGGCGGGAGGATCGTTTGAGCTCAGGAGTTCAGGACCAGCCTCAGCAAGAGCGAGATCCTGTCTCTATTAAAAATAAAAAAAATTTGCCAGGCAACTAAAAATAGAAAGAAGAAATTAGCCGGGCATGGTGGCAAGTGCCTGTAGTCCCAGCTACTCGGGAGGCTGAGGTAAGAGGATTACTTGAGCTCAGGAGTTTGAGGTTGCTGTGAGCTTGGCTGATGCCATGGAACTCACTGTAGCCCGGGCAACAAAGCGAGAATCTGTCTCAAAAATAGAGTATCATATCAGTCAGTGTTTGATCTGATAAGTAGAACCACTATGAATGATATAAAATAAGGGATTTATTATACGGATAAAGCCTTATGCAAATGTAGGAGCCAGTGGAGACATCTATGCCAGGCTGTCACCTCTGCATCTGATGTTAGGTATTAAGTCTGTACAGTGAAGCTGGACCAGCCATTAGGAAGGAGAGCTGGTAGAGGACAGCAAGAATGAACCAAAAGGACAAACTGGGATAATTGGATATCCATTTGGAAGAAAAAAAAGAATATTGATCCTTGTCTTACATCATACAGAATACAACATACAAAATAAGATTAATTTGAATATATTATTGATCCAAATGGAAAAGGCTAAAGAATAAAACTCCTAGGAGGTAGTTTAGGGAAATAATAATATAATCGTGACCTCAGCATACGGACAAAAAACACTAATGACTGAGGAAATGACTGATACATTGAATTACATTAAAATTCATAACTATTCACAATAAAATACCATTAAAAGAGTAGAAAAGCCAGCCACAGAGTGGGAGACATTTTTGACATGTATAATTGACAAAGAGCTTGTATTCAGAGATGGACAACCTAATATAAAAATGGGCATGACATCTGAATAGGAACCTTACAAGAAAAATTACCCAAATGGCCAATAAACATTAGTCAACCTTGTTAGTCACTAGGAAAATGCAAAATAAAACTCATAATGAAGGTGACTAAAATCCAACACATCTTAAAATCTTAGATCCTTTCTTTTTTTTGTTGACCTATTTATGACCATGAAAGTTGTATTGAAATTTGCCACATCTGATGGTGTATTTATCAGTTGTTCCCTATAGTTCCAGCAATTTCTTTTATTGAAGTGAAATTCACATACCATAAAATTAACCATTTTAAAATGAACAATTCAGTGGCCATTAGTACATTCACAATTGTGCCACCACTGCTTCTGTCTAGTTCCAAAACATTTTTGTCACCCTAAAAGGAAGCCTTGTACCTACCCTATACCCATTACGCAGTTTCTCCCTTTTCCTCTCCCCATCCACCTCTCCACATCCGCCCACCCAGCAATCTGCTTTCTGTCTCTATGGATTTACCTATTCTGGATATTTCTTACAAATGGAATCATACACTGTATGGCTTTTGTGTCTGGTTTCTTTTACTTAGCATAATTTTTTTATTATTATTATTATTTGTTTGACTTGAGACAGAGTCTCACTCTGTCACCCTAGCTTGAGTGCAATGGCATCATCATAGCTCACTGCAACCTCAAACTCCTGGGCTCAAGCGATCCTCCTGTCTCAGCCTCCCAAGTAGGTGGGACTACAAGAGTGTGCTGCAACACCCAGCTCTTATATTTCTGCTTGTTCTTTTTTATACTTTCTGGTTTCGTATTGCTAATATCCCCCCCTTCTCTTTTATAATACTTTTACTAGGCTAGTTTTGAATTTTTGATCCATGCGTTCTAACAATTTTTCTGATGTTTTCTTTTGAAATGTCTATGCTCCTCGAATGTCTTTTGGTTTTTGCCTGTGAGGTTATTTTTCCTGTGAGGACTCTGATAGCACAGACTATGTGGTCAGTCAGTGGTATGGGGGAAGTTGTGTGCTAGCCTCAGAGTTCCCCAGAGTCCCCTCTAAGGTTGTCTGGTTGGGCCATAGTGGCCTATCTCTGCCACACAGCACCTGATTTCCATCTCAGAGGCCACAGGGTGTGTGGGCCAGGGTGAGAGATATGGGGAACCTTTGCAGAGCATTAGGGAAGACCAAGAGGGGCACCTCTTCATTCTTTATTGGAGAAACATGTTGGGGCCAGGTACCGGAGACACCAGGGTGACAAGACAGGGTCCTGCCTTTGCAAACTCCAATGTTTGTTGTGCTAGTGGGCACAACAAACATTAATCGAAGGTTCCCACCAACACATTTCTGCCTGCAATGGGTGCTATGAAGTGCAAAGCAAAAGTGCCCCAGGGGAACCCCAGTCCAGGTCAGGTAGGGGGCAGGGTGGGCGGCAGGGCTGAGGAGTGTGGTGAATGAGCTGGGGAGAAGAGGCTAGAAAGATGCTCTGTCAGAGTGAACAGTGGGTGACGTCCAGAAACTCCGTGAGTCTGAGGAGGTGAAAGAGATTTGAAGGGCTGAGGCTGGGGAGGAGGATGGCGAGGGATGCGCCTGGAGAGGTCGCCTGGAGAGGTCGGCAGGGCCAGATTGAGCAAGGCCTCATGGGCCAAGAGGACTAGGGCTTTCTCTTCAGAAGAGGCGGCTCTACGTGAGCAGGGGAGAGAGCAGGGAGTCCAGTAGGAAGGCTGCGACTGTGGGCGGCTAAAGGTGGCGTGAGGGGCGGGAGGGCAGGTCGGCAGGAGGGGAGGGGCCAGATGGTGGTCAACTCGGGGGTCGTCCTGCCCGGCCCAGCGACTCTGCTTCCGCCCAGAGCGGGAGGATGGCTGCGGGCCGCAGTCAGAGCGCGCAGAGCCTGCGGTCGGTAGGTATCTCCCGACCCATTCTGATGTTCTAAAGCCATCTGAGCCACAAAGGGAGAGCAATGGAGACAGACGAGTAAGATGGGCTCTGGGGTTTTCTGATAGAGGAAAAAATAAATAGCTGAAAGGACGGCCCAGAAAGATAAAGATGCCAAAATAAAGCCAACTTGATAAGTTATCTGAAGCAGTAGAGTAAAAAGTGAAAGAAAAGAAAAATTAAGAGCAATAAGTAAACGACTTGGGTGAAGGAACCCCCAGGAGGTGAGACAGTAAAAGAGAAAGTTTAAACGAAAGCACTGGGCTAAAGCACCCAGTGTCCTGTCTCAAAGGGCAATGGGACAGGGACGGTGGAGGGGGACCTCCCCGCCGAAGACGCAGCAGCCTCTGGGCAAGGGCCGAGAATCCCCAGCTGCCTCCAACAGGAGAGGCTACAGCGAGGAGGTGCAGGGCAAGGACGGGACTTTGGCGGGGGCGCGGGTTCCAGGGACGCGGAGAAGTGGGAGACAGATGATGGAAAAGGGGATGGCGGGAGGCCCCGCGCAGGACTAGGGTGGCTCTTGCGCCCTGGGCCGGTCTTGCCTTGCCTTCCCTCTCCCGGAGTAACAGAAATGTTCCCGAGCACTTTAGCAAGCCCAGGGCTTAGAGCCAGTGCCCCCCGCGCCCCATCTCATGGAGCCCTCAAAGAGTCTCACGAACGTGGAAGCGTGTTTCCTCCATTTTACGAGTACTGCTTCTGGGGCTCAGAGGGGACGGCCCCTCACCCAAAGTCACACAGGTATCGGGTCCTCCCCCAGGCCGTGTAGCCAGTAGTACTCCCGCCCAGGGGTCTTCGCGCCACTAGGGCCCCCCTCGGGGAGGAGCGGGCCCGAGCCCTTCCCGCTCCCCGCCCCCGAGGGGCGGCCCGGGGGGCGGGCGGAGGAAGTGAGCGCAGCGGGGAGGAATGCGAGCGGGCGGGGCGTGCGGGCCCGGGGCGGCGGGGACAGCCGGCAGGCGGCCGGGACGGCGAGTGCGGCGGGGTCGAGCGCGCGCGATGCCTCACTTCACCGTGGTGCCGGTGGACGGGCCGCGGCGCGGCGACTATGACAACCTCGAGGGGCTCAGCTGGGTGGACTACGGGGAGCGCGCCGAGCGGGAGGACTCGGACGGTGAGGGCGCGTTCGGAGCGGGCCATGGCGGGACAGGGGGGCCGGCCAAGCGGGGCCCTCGCCCACACGCAGCCCCAGACCTTGCGCGCACACGTCGATGCGGTCTCAACTTTTCGTCGTCTGTGCCGTCGCAATCAACTCCCAGCTCCGCGCTCGCGGACTCGATTTTCCTCAGCTCCCGGCGCCCGCCGCCCGACCGCCCTCCCCACCCCAGCTCCTCCCCTGCGGGCGGCAGGGTACGGCTGCAGACGTGGCCGCCCGGCTTGGGGATGGCGCCCGGCCCCCATCTCCGGACCTTCCCGGCTGGGAGCACAGCTGAAGCCCCGACATCATTCCCTTCAACTTGGGTGAATCGCCCCTATCCTCTTTCGCCTCAGCTCCCCATTTGGGGTGCAGCGTCTCTGCCTTTAAGACTCCCCTCCCTTTCCCCTCCAGTGTCTCCCCGCACCTCCCCTTAGGAGAGACGGGTGTGCCTGCCGACGGGCTCTGCGGGTAACTGCCTGAGTGTTCTGGTGTTGTCCCAAGGCTTAGATCTGTAGGTACAGTGGGCATCTGCGGAGCGCTCACACGGAGCCAGGCTTGTCTGGGCACTCTACGTAAATTAACTCGTTTAATCTTCCCAGCATCCCCCAAGGGATAAGCACTGTTACTCGCACTTAGGAAGGAGTAGAGGGAGGAATAGAGGTTATGTAACTTGTGTCCGTTTGTGGCGTGTGATTCAAACCCAGGCTTGAGATTCCAGTGCCTTAACCTAGGTGTTAGGGCTGGGCCTGGGGGTAAGCCCCGCCTCCCTCCTCCCAGATACCTGCCTCACACCATATCCCTTTCTCCATCTCCTACCCCAAGAGGTCCCCAGGGGCTGTCCTTACTGGGGCCCACCCTTGGAGTGTGAACCCCACTGACAACGTGTGTACGTGTAGCAGCATATGCACGTGTAATTATGCTTGTGCAGGTGTGCAGCTGTGGGTATCACAAGGTGAAGGCCGGGTCAGGTTAGGGCATGCTCATGGCCACTGTTTCCTACAGGGATGTCAGTGATGAGGATGGTGATATGACGGGTGACAAATGCCTGCAATGTCTGTGACCGACCTTGATGGAGATATGTGGGAAACATGTTGTTGACATGTGTCAGGTGATGTGATCCTGATCTCTGATCTGTGATAGTGACATGACTGAGGTGATCCATGCCTGATACGAGTGATGGCTAGGGTATGTACCACCTGACTGTCATGTGTAGAGATGGCACAGGACAGTGGCACGGGCTGCTGGACACTGTAGAAGTTTTACAAGACTGACAGCTGTGTGAGTGCCCACCCACCATGCCCTTGTCTGTCCCTGTTCAAGTGGTCAGGGCAGGAGCCAGCTTCCCTGCTCCCCAGTCCTGGGAGGCTCTCTCTCCCCAGAGGCTAGACTGGCCAGCCTGCCTAGGATGGGCCTGGACCAGTTGGCAGGCAGAGCTGAGCCTTTGGCCCCGCCTTAGCCCCTGCAGGGTGACTGAAGGGACCTGGAGCCACACTGGCTAATTCCTGCTGGATCCCCCCAGGTTAGGCCAGCTCCTCCCACTACCCCCCTTCCTCTTCCTCCTCCTCTTACTCCTTTTCAGCTAGACCTTGGCTGTCTGCAGGATGGGGGACACCCTGCGCCCGGGTGAGTGATTTTGATCCTTGGTGGGGACTGGCAAAGTGTCAGAGGGCACAAGTCCATCTCCTTGGTCCCTCCAGCTCCAGACCCACAACACCTCTACTCTGAGGGGCATAGATGGGCCTGATCATCCAGGCCACCTTGGCCTGTGGGCAAGGGGTAGGGAGGTTCTGGAGGGGCACCTCTGGCAGATGCCCATGTGCACAGGGATCAGGAGGGTCACCTGGATCCCTGCCTGCCACTGGTGCATTCACAGTTGCTGGTGGGAGCACAACTGCGTATCTCACAGGCAGCCCGTGGGCCTAGGCCATTCTCAGATTCACTGGGGGTCTCAGGTGGTGTCTCAGCAAGCTTTGGCCTGGCAGGCATGCCCAGACCTGCCCTGGAATTTTTGGAATAACTGAGGCCTAAACTGGCAGCCTGAAGCTTAGGGCAGTACAGACATCCAGCCACTGCTTAGACCCCTCCACGTTCCCACAATACGTGGAGGCTTTGGGGAACTCCAAGGAGTACCTGCCAGGTGTCTGGCACCAGACTGTCCCTTTTCTGGTGCATCTGGGCTATTGGAAAAGCAGGTATTGCTATCACTACTCCATAGAAGAAGAAACCAACGCAGCGCAGGGAGATCAAGTAGGTTTCCCTGGGTCACACAGGGGAAGGGCCAGGAATCCAAGCCAGACTGCCAGCCATCTGAATACCCAAAAGCCAGGGTATAGCCTGGCCAAATTGCATATCCCAGACCCTCTTCTCTATGTTAAAGGATTGTTCTGCACTCTGGGGTATACCATGGATGGACTGGGGTCTGGAGTAGGAGCAGGGAACTTGCAGCTCAGACCCCAATTGGCTCTGGTGGACCCTGGCACCTAGGTGTGGCCTTCCTCTCTGGGTGACCTTACCTCTGAACCTCTCTGAACCTTACTGTCCTTGTCACTGAAAGAGAATAAATGCTATCTACTGGAATGTTGCTGTGAGATTAGAGACTACTCGGAAGGGCTCTGAGCCTCCCTCAAGCAATGGCTGAAGGGACAAGGGATGGGCTAGGTCTTGGAGGATCATTCACAGGCATTGTGGAGGGGCTGCTGTGTACTCAACTGTATACTTTCTAGATACTAGTACAGTCTCCTCAGAAAGACAAGGCAGCAGTGGTGGGGCAGGCCGCACCACATGAGTTTAGCATAATTTGTAATTTATTTTCTTTTTCTTTTTCTTTTTTTTTTTTTTTTTT